>SEYY01022327.1:0-5000 GCA_009176605.1 Armadillidium nasatum | reverse complement strand
ACTCTCCCTTCTTCCCATCACACATTAAACATTCTAACCAGTCAGTTAACCAAATCTCCAACTCCTCCATTATCATTTCCCTATAAATACCGTCCATCCCAGCCAACTTTCCTTTTTTTCATCTCTACTAATACTCCTCTCTTCTTCCCTAGCCACCACCTCCGTGTTATTTCTTTTCACCACACCCTCTCCAATCACTCTGCCCCCCCAGTCAGTAATTCACTAAAGTACCCTCTCCATCTCTGTCCCACATATTTCTCCTTGTATTTACTCACCATCTTCCCCCTTCACTCCCTCCCCCTGCTCCTCTCTCTCTCTCTCTCTCTCTCTCCTCTCTCCTCTCTCTCTCTCTCCTCTCTCTCTCTTCTCTCTCCTCTCTCTCTCTCCCTCTCCTCACTCTATTCACCTCCTTCCAGAACATTTTACCTCTCTCCCTAAAATTTTCTGATAGTTTTCTGTTCCACTCCTCTTCTACACTCATTTTTGTCCTCTTAACCTCCCTCTTCGCCTCCTTACATCTCCCCTATATATATATATATATATATATATATATATATATATATATATATATATATATATATATATATATATATATATATATATATATATATATATATATATATATATATATATATATTATATATATTATTATAAAAACATTAAGGTTATAATTTCATTCAAATATATGTATGTGTGTGTGTTCGTAATTATAAAATATTAATAGCTACCAGCATTAAAATTAGTCTTATTTCCCTGAAATACCCACCCCTTTCCCCTTTCGTGATTACTGTATACGTTTCTTATAATGGTGTCAATTTCATTTAGCCTAATTTTTTCTTCTTCCATCATTAGCGTAATATTGGAGTCTCTGTGGGTATTGCATGAGAATAGTAATAAGTACAAACATATGTCTGTGCTTGTCTGCGTTCTAAGAATAATGATTGTTATGAAGAAACGAATGTAAGTTCTTTTTCTTCGTATTTTTCTCTATGTAATATACTGTATGGTGAACTCTATGTAATTGCATTGCACGAATGGAACCTAATTAAAAATAAAAATTTCACAATTGGAATGTTTAATAATAATAAAATAAAAGTTTCTGCAAGTGCTTGGAAATATGAAAATTTTTAGTGAAAATGCAAAAAACGAATTGAACAGCAAATATCAATTGCTAGATTAGCATTTTTGTTTTTTTATGTTTTGTTTTCTTTTTTATTATTATTTTATTTTGCAACAGTTTTTATAACTAAGCATTTCTTCGTACAAGCTTCATAAAAGTGATTTTGTTGCATAATTTGCTTTTAACTTAAAAATCTATTTTATATATACGAGTATGTGATTCGTCGTTTCATATATCTACCGACAAGAGGTGTGGGTTGGAACCCCTGCTGGCTTTGAAGCAAATGCGAATGCAGGTGTTTTATTAACACTTGTAAGTGGTACAAACACTTGTGTGGTTAAACAGATGCTGAATAATTAACTGAAAAAAGAGATAACGTTGAAGCAGAGAGACAAAGGGTTAAATATTATAATAAGCGTAACTGAGAGCGCTTATTTTCTGTTCTATTACAATTTATTCTGTTGATTTAAGTCTGTTTTGTTTTTATTGCTGATACAAGAAGCAGTAATTATCTTCGCCACACATGCATGACAAATAAACGCTTGCTGCTAAAAAAAAAAAAACTGACGAATTTTTTTCCTAAATAATAATAATATTTAATAATTTAATCTACTTATACGAAAAGTAAACATTCTGGGTTTAAAAATGGGGATATTTTTTAGGATATTTCTTTTGGTTGAGAAGAAATAAGTTAAAAATTACGTAAAGTAATAATAATAATCATTATTATTATTATTATTATTATTATTATTATTATTATTATTATATATATTATTATTATTATAATATTATCATTATTATTATTATTATTATTAAAATTTTAAATAAAAATTAAAATAGAATGATGTAAATTAATATATATATATATATATATATATATATATATATATATATATATATATATATATATATATATATAATATATATATATATATATATTATATATATATATATATATATATATATATATATATATATATGGTGCACACCATAATATCTTCACACACGTACATGCACACCTCACCTTTCACCTGCCCCTCACCACCGCTCTCCATCTCCCTCTGTCCTCCGCAACTCTCCTGCGCTCTTCCAAACTCAAACCCCTTCCACCCAAAATTTTCCTCACTTCATCCATTCATCTCCACTTTGGCCTTCTTCTCTATCTCTCTACCTCCCTCAACGTCGAATTTATTCATTCTGCACACCATCCTCTCTAAACATTCTACACACATGCCCAAACCACCTTAGTACACTCTCCTCTGCTTTACCAACCATTTCCTTTCTCCATCCACATATCTCCCTTATTTTATCATTTCTTATCTCATCTACCCTTCTTAAACCAGATATCGCTCTCAGTCCCTTCATCTCAAACACATTCTATCTTTTCCTCACCTGAGCATTCATCACCCGTTTCGCATTCATACATTACATAAGGCAAACACACACACTCAAACATTCGAACCTTAATTTCCTTTGAGGTTTTCCCTTTCTTCCACACTTCCCTTAATCCGGGATTATTCCCCCTCAACTCTTTCATTCCTTCCACCACTCTATTCTTTATTTCCTTTTCTCTCTCTCCTTTTCCATCCACCAACATTCCCAAATATTTGAATTCTTCTAACCCCACCTCTACACCCCCAATTCATCTCTTTTTACAACCACCTTCTTATGCCAGTCCTCATTACTTTACTCTTTGCTGGATTTATCCCAAATCCTTTGATTGCGAATTTCCCCTCAAATTCTCTCACCAACATTTCTCTTTTCCCCAGAATCCACCACAAACACCTCATCATCCGCAAACAGTAGTACATTTATCTTCTATTCACCCTTCCCACTTCTCAGACTAATACCTTTCTCTTCCTTTCCCTTCCCTCTCCATTTCCCTAACTACACCATCCATGAACTGGTTAAATAACCATGGGGGCATTGCACATCCCTGTTTCAACCCTATTCTACGTTGAGTAAGCTCCCTTTTCATCCTCACCCCCTCTCTCTACTGTTTTCATAAAAGGCTTTGATCCCTTTCAATAAAATTACTCCTACATACTCTTATCATACAATTTCTCCAAATCTATAAAGCATGCACACCTCACTTTACCTTTTTCACTCAATTTCTCACAAACATCCTTTGCGTAAACACCTGATCCACACATCCCATAAACTCTCTAAAACCCTCTTGTTCTTCTCCCATCTCCTCTCCTATTAATTGTTTCACTCTTGTGACTAATACTCTCCCATAAATCTTCTCTACCACACTCATCATACTTATTTTCCTATAATTTTTTAGTATTATTTTATATTGGCACTATACAAGTACCCTGCCATTCCTGAGGCACTATTATACCTTCTTCCCAACACTCATTAAACATTCTAGCCAGCCAGTTAACCAAATCTCCAGCTCCTTCTCTTATCATTTCCCCATTAATACCGTCCATCCCTGCCGACTTTCTCTTTTATACCTTCCTCACCGCTCCTTCCACCTCCTCTTTACTAATACTCCTCTCCTCTTCCCCAGTCACTATCTCCCCGTTATTCTTTACCATCCCCCCTCTCTAATCACTCTGCTCTCATTCAATAATTCACGGAAGTATTCCCTCCATCTCTCTCCCAATCTTTCTCTCCTTGTATTAACTCTCCATCCTTCCACTTCACTACCTCCCTCTGCTCTTCTCTCCCTTTCCTCACTTTATTCACATCCTTCCAGAACATTTTACTTCTCTCCTTAAAATTATCTGCTAGTTTTCTGCTCCAATCTTCTTCTACTCTTTTTTGTCCTCTTAACCTCCTCCTTCACATACCTACACCTCTCCTTATACACCACCCAATTACTATTCTCCTTAGTACCCAAATGCCTGTTAAAGGCTTCTTTCTTCCTTTTCACCAAATTTGCTAACTCTTCATTCCACCACTCACTCCCCTTACGTCTACCGATCCCTATCCTCTTCACCCTACATACCCTTCTAGCAATCTCCACGAATGCTCCTTTCAATTTACCCCATTCTTCTTATACTCCATCCACTTCGTTCCCCATTACCTCCCTCCATTTTTTCCTTATCCCTCCCATGTAGTCTTCTTTCTTCCTCATCTCTTCCAGTCTTTCCACTCGCACCACCTCCATCACTCTTACTCTCATTCTCTCCCAATTCCCATTAACTTTTACTCTCGCCACTATCAAGCTGTGGTCGGTGAAACCCATTGCAGCATCCCTTAATACCTTAACATCTAGCAGCCTACTCCTGCCTTCCCATCTCACGCACACATAATCCAAAAAAAACTCTTTCCTCGTTCACCCCACTCACCCACTTATACTTCTGAATATATTTTTTCCTAAACCATGCTTTTCCTACCGTCAGATCTCTTACAACACACATTCAAATCAGTTCATTCCCATTTTGATTCATCTCTTCAACTCCAAATGGTTGTACTATCTTATTCACACCTCTATTTCCCACCCTAGCATTCAAGCCACCCAACAAACATGATCCCTACTATCAAAACTTCCAGCACATTCACTCAGACTCTTCAAAAATGCCTCTCTCTCTCCCTTCCATTAGCTCCCACCACCGGAGCATAAGTACATATAAATACCCAATGCTCCCTTCTTAACTTCAATCTTACCCAGACTATCCTAGCCCTCACACTTCCACTCCCTTTCATACATCCACCACTCATCTCTTATTACAATTGTCACTCCTTCCCTCTTTCAAACACTCCAGCTTAAATCCCTTTATACTTTCAAAAAGACAATTCTCTCAAACACCTTCAATTTTGTTTCAATTAAAGCCAAAACATCCAGTCCCCTCTCCTCCATCACAATCTACACTTCCTCTCTCTTCTCTTTTTTATTCACCAATATTACATTCAATGTTCCGATTTTCAA
>SEYY01022326.1:22500-36026 GCA_009176605.1 Armadillidium nasatum | reverse complement strand
TGAGAATGTTGGTGAAGGAGTTTGTAGGGAATGTGTCGAAGGGATTAAGGGTAAACTCAACAAAGAGTAAAGTGATAAGGATTGGGGGCAGGGATGAGGCAGCAAGAGGGGAGGAATGGGAGGGTGTCGAGGTGGGAGGAGAGAAACTGGAGGAGGTAAAAGAGTTTAAATATCTGGGAATGTTAGTGGAGGGGAAAGGAGGGATGGATGGGGAAATAAAGAATAGAGTGACGGAGGGAATGAAAGTGATGGGGGGTCTGAGAGAAGTTTGGAAGAAGGGAAGAATATCAAAGGAAATAAAGGTACGAATGTTTGAGAGTATGTGTCTACCATCTGCAATGTATGGGTGTGAGACATGGGTGATGAATGCTCAGAGTAGGAAAGGATTAGAAGTTTTTGAGATGAAAGGATTGAGGGCTATATGTGGGTTAAGGAGGGTAGATAGAGTCAGAAACGAAGGAATAAGAGAGATGTGTGAATGGAAGAGGGGAATTGTGCGTAGAGCGGAAGAGGGTGAATTAAGATGGTTTGGGCATATGTGTAGAATGGATGAGAATAGGATGGTGAGCAGAGTGATGAGATCCGAGATAGAGGGAGGGGGAGGAAGGGGGAGGGGAAGGCCGAGGTGGAGGTGGATGGATGGGGTGAGGGAGATACTGGGGGGAAAGGTTTGAATGTGAACGAAGGTAGGAGAGTCGCGGAGGACAGAGTGAGATGGAGGGCAGTGGTGAGGGGAGATAGAGTGTGGATGTGGGTGTGGGTGAGCGAACTGTGACGGGCACCACCCCATGAGAATGGGAAAGGTGAATGGTAAAATAAATATAATATATATATATATATATATATATATATATATATATATATATATATATAATATATATATATATATATATATATATATATATATATATATATATATATATTATTATTGTAATGCTTTATACAAGATCTTTATTTTTTATCCTAATATATATATATATATATATATATATATATATATATATATATATATATATATATATATATATATATATATATATATATATATATATATATATATATATATGTTATTCATTTGTTACGCATTATTATTATTAAAGAATACCTAGCTGGCGAAGATGCTTATACTTTGCATATGCCTGCTCGTAAAAAGTTTAAGAGCCGTAAAACTGAAGTGTATGACACAGATCATACTTGGCAATTAGACTTAACAGATATGATAAAGTATAGTTCATATAATGATGGGTATCGTTATATTTTATTTGTAATAGACGTGTATTCAAGATATTTATGGGTAAAACCTCTAAAAGATAAAAAAGGGCCTACTGTAGCTAAGGCTGTGAGAGAGATAATTAATGAAGATAATAGACAGCCATTATACATGTGGACTGATAAAGGCACAAAATTCTCGGGTAAAGAATTCCAAGCTATTGTTGAAAAATACGATATAGGATTTTTTAACACCTTTTCAGTAAATAAAGCTTCGATAGTTGAACGTGTTCAGCGTACTATTAAAAAAAGAATGCACAGGTATTTCACAAAAATGAATACATTTAGATACATAGATATATTAAGCGATCTGGTATACTCTTACAACCGTTCATTTCACCGTACAATTAAGAAAAAAAAACTCCTGAAATGTTAACAACAAACCCTGAATTAAACAATAATGATGTTGAAATAAAAGATAAAACAGGCATTACAGTGGAAGATTATGTTCGTGTATCAAGATCATCAGACAAATTTAAGAAGGGATATACAGCTAACTGGTCTCAGGAAGTGTTTCAAGTAGAAAATATAAAAGATTTTCCAAAAGATAGTTTAAAATTATAAAACCCAAAAGATTTAAGTGGAGAATCAGTAAAGGGAGGGTTTTATAAGCAAGAGGTGCAGAAGATACGTTTTGACCAGAACCAGATTTATAGAATAGAAAAAATATTAGGGTCAAAAAGCAAGAGAAAAAATAAAATGTATCTCGTAAAATGGAAAGGGTACCCAGACAAGTTTAACAGTTATATAAAAGCGTCAGAAGTAAGAAAATATTAATCATTCTATATCAGCAAAATGGAGAGTGAAGATCATTTTTATTTAACGCTCCCTTCATCAGCCTCTATGGATTTACATCCAAATAATAAAGTTTCAGACTTTACTACAGAGTTAATAGTCTCCTATACAAATAGAAAGAGAGATATATGAGATAGGACTCTGCGAAGTGATTTTAGATATCAATATTGAAAATGTAACATCTCGTCACTCTGCTTTTGTGATTTTTAGAAATGTTAAATTTGTTAAAGAGAGACTGAAAATAAAAGATGTTAAGGGCATGGATATTGTAAAGCACGGAAAAGATGCTTTTTATTGGGAAGAGTTTACAGTAAAAAGAGGAAAATACGATTCTGTTGATAAACTATTTGGCCATTTTAACAGTAAATTTTTATCAAGTCGAATTTGTAATGATTTATTTTTTCAAGTTAAAAAATATGAATTCGTAACTTTAAAATCGGTTATGCAAACTAATCTGAAAGATAAAAGACTTCAGTTTTCATAAAGCCCCATGGATGGAAAAGTGTATTTTTGTCCCTAACGTATCTTTTGAAGGAGTAAAAAGAACAGAATCAATAATCCGTTCTACATTACATACTTTAATAATATATACACCTAGTGTAAAAGAATATCTAGAGCGTAGTGATGTAAAAGCAGATGTTGTAGCCTCTATACAGCTCATATGTAAACCTTCAGAATTGTTTAAGGATCCAGGCATAGCTTAATATATATTCGGATATTGTGGATCATCAGTATGTGGGTAATACAAAATCCCCACTCTTACGAGTGGTTCATATCCCTCCAGGAAGGAAAGTTATAACATTTCCCACAGTACATTATTTCCCTTTAAGTAAATCGTATCTGAACTCTGTACGGATTTATATAAGATATGTAGAGGGGAACCCGAATCCATTAACTCATGGTACTGCACTGTGAAAAGTTCATATAAGGAAGAAGGTCAAATAAATTAATAATAATAATAATAATAATAATAATAATAATAATAATAATAATAATAATAATAAAATGGATGGAGAAAGGGTATTTAGGGGATATAAAATGCAGAGAGGATACGATCTTTCCAAGTTAATGCGAGGGGCCTTGCCCCTACTTAAAACAGGGAGCAAATACGTGGCTAAAAATATGTTAAAGACTGGTGTAAATACTCTTCGTGACGTCATTGAAAAAGCAAATCTTCGTTCTGCCCTAAAAAGACGCATAGCGGACACGTCAGATGAAATGTTAGACGATGTCAAAGTAAAAATACGACGTAAAATGAGTGGAAATGGAATTAGAAAGAAAAAGATAATCAAAAAGAAAATAAATAAATAAAGAATAAAGAAATAGACGTGTTTGCTATCTAGATTAATGTTTAACATATATTATATATATATATATATATATATATATATATATATATATATATATATATATATATATATATATATATATATATATATATAAAATAATAATAAAGAAAGAAAAAAATTTCGGTGTATCTTTTTTTTCCCTTTTTGGTAAAATGTTTAAAGAAGTATATATATATATATATATATATATATATATATATATATATATATATATATATATATATATATATATATATATATATATATATATATATATATATATATATATATATATATCATAATATTATGAGTCTTTATTCATTTGCTATTCGTACAAGCAACATGTATTTCCTTCATCCTGCTAGTTCTTCCTGTTGTAAAACAGAATTAGATCTGTTCTCTGTCAATCCTACACAGACTAGCGTAGAGGAGAACAACTTTATCAGTATTAATCCTGTACATTCTATTACAAATATTGATGTGCCTCTAGAATTTAATATTCCTGGAACTTCAGACCAGTACCTCGATCCATCAAATGTATTTTTATATTTAAAAGTAAAGTTACTGAACTCTCAAGGTGGGTCAGACTTGCCTAGCGCCGACGAGCATCTCGTATTCCCTGAAACGAATTTTCTGTATACTTGCTTTAACCAAATTGAAGTATTTTTAAATGAAACGTCTCTAGGTGCATCATCTGCAAGTTATCCATACAGAAGTTATATAGAACATCTACTAAATTATTCAGATGATGCGAAACAGTCCCATCTCCAGTCTTGTGGTTTTTATAGTTTTAAAGATGCTGAAAAGCATCGACTTAAAAGTGCTAAAAACAGATACAACGTCTATGAATATTATGGAAGGATAAATGGGGACATATTTTCACAAGAAAGACTTATATTACCTAACGTAGACACACGGATAAGACTTACAAGATCTAATGCCGCATTTGCACTTGGCGTATTGAGTGCATCTAATGCGACATCTGAAGCACCGAAACCTGTATTTCAGTTTTTGGATGCTTATTTGTACGTGCGGAAAGTAAAATTGAGCCCTCAGAAGCATTTAGAAATAAAGAAATCTCTTATTCAAGCTACTGCTAAATATCCGATAAAGAGAATTGAAACAAAAATATTTAATATTACTCATGGATTATCAAACATAAGTATTCTAAATTTCGCTAATGGCCCTCTGCCTCAGAAAGTCATTGTAGGGATTGTGGAACATGAAGCATATATTCGGGAAATTATATGAAATCCCCTTTTAAATTCACTCATTTTGGACTTCGAAGTATAAGTCTTCATATAAATGGCAAGGGTACGGTAGAGACTATGAAATGCTGTACAATGGGGAGCACTCATTGTGCTCGCGCCCTTTTTACGATTTCGAACACTGTATCCTGTAATGATAATGGAACAGAAATTGATTTGAATTCATATATCTGGAACAGTAACTTGTATGCTTACGATCTTACGCCTGATCTTTCTGCTTCTAACAGTTATCATCTCAATATTGTAAGAAAAGGAACCTTAAGGCTGAGCTTAACATTTGGTAAAGCTCTAACAACATCTATATCTGTGATTGTATATTTAGAGCACCCACAGTTTATCAAGATAAACAGAGTAAGAAACATCATATTGAATTATTAATAAAAGATAGATGAGGAGGAGATTGTATTTTTAAGAGTATTTGCCTGTGATGAACTCGTCTCAGTGAAAATGAGACCAAATACAGCTCTCATTTTTAACACGTCACCAAGAACTGTTAATTATGGTCACTGGATTTTTGTATATTTAAATAAAAACAATGAATTTTATTTTGCTGACTCATTAAAATTTGACTTTATACTAGAAGAAAATTGACTAGTTTTTTAAAAAATAATAATTTTCAAAATATGAAGACACTACCATTCAGTGTATAATCACAAAACTCAAGGCTTTCTGGACTTTATTCTGTATATTTCGTTTCGAATTTTTTAAAAAATGTACCATTTGAAAAAATTATAGGTGTATTTAAGGCTAAAAACTTGCTTTTAAATGACTTCATAGTTGTAAATAACGTGAAAATACGATAAAATAGCATATATATATATATATATATATATATATATATATATATATATATATATATATATATATATATATATATATATATATATATATATATATATATATATATATATATATATATATATATATATATATATATATATATAAGTATTTTTTTTAAAATTTTTATATTTTAATATTTATAATAAATAAAATAAAAATAAAAAAAAAAAAAAAAAAAAATATATATATATATATATATATATATATATATATATATATATATATATATATATATATATATATATATATATATATATAAAATTGCTGTGGAGGAGCTGAATCACGTCATAAGCCTCAGCAACCAATGAGGGATGAGATTTCATTGTGCACCAATTAGGAGGCACGAATAAAACCATTACGGGGAAAACAGGAAAATAATTATATATATATATATATATATATATATATATATATATATATATATATATATATATATATATATATATATATATATATAAAACGTGTATTTTTGATCGTATGAGCGTAATCTTTATTGACTTTGGCGCACGAGTGGTTATATCGTTAGATAAGAATGAGTCAAGTACGCCACGTAATCTGATTAGTATGCTTTTAAACGTGGAATAGTGGATATATTAAAACGCAGTGAAAAAATGATTTTATATATATATATATATATATATATATATATATATATATATATATATATATATATATATATATATATATATATATATATATTTATTTATTTTTTTTTTTATTATTGAAGTGAATTTTTTTATTCAATATAAATTATATATATATATATATATATATATATATATATATATATATATATATATATATATATATATATATATATATATATATATATATATGCGTAGTGTGTGTGTGCATGTGTGGATGCTTTTTGGTACAAAATAAAAATATAAAACAATTTTAATAACATGTTTAAATAGTAAAAAACGTCCAATACATTATGAAAACATAGAAAACATGGTAAACACGGTGGACTGGTATTGGGGCGAAGCGCCCCCAACCCCTATTGATTTCAATGATTTCAATGATCTTTATGCTAAAAAATTAAGAAAATTAAGAAAGTAATTTAAAATTTAATGAAAAAAATTGAAATTAAATTAAAATTAAAAAAAAAATTAAAGAAAAACAACTTTTAAAATATTGACTAAGTGACCCAAACGACAGCTCATCGCTGATGACGTCATACAAAATGGCCGCGCATTGTCTTATCTAACCTACGTAATCTTAAAATTGATAAACAATAAGAAGCCCCGCCATTCTTCGCCGGGAACTCGTCGTGTCAAGATGTCACTCTGAACCACTCTCCATGTAAGCAGAACATTATTTTTTATTTATTTTCTTTATTATATTATTATTATTATTATTATTATTATTATTATTAGGCTTAGGTGGAGATTGTTTCTGAGTTTCGATATTTTTTATATCGATATTTTTTTATGTCGATATTTCATAATCGATATTTTCCTGCCTATAATTAGCCCTAGGCTACTATGTCGTGTAAACGTTCTTGTGTATGTTAGGTCTCTTTTACGGCAACTTCTTGTGTAGGTTAGGCCTCTTTTTACGGCAATTTTGGTAGTTCAGGTTATGATAAGTCGAATTAGGTTTTGCTAGAAAAGTAAGTAATAATAATAGGGTCTATGTCTAGTAATAGTACCTCGTACCTCTGACAACTCTCTTGTTTACGATAGGCTTCTCCGATATTTTCGATTTTCGATATTTTTTAACAATCGAAACTCAGAAACAATCTCCACCTTTACCTTATTATTATTATTATTATTATTATTTCTTTATTGTTTATTTCTTTATTGTTTATTTCTTTATTGTTTATTTCTTATTATTTTTTGTTATTATTATTATTATTATTATTCTAAATTTAGTTGCGTTTGACTCTTATTATTATTATTATTATTTTAGCAAATCATCGTTATTTTTGGTTGATTAATTGGTATTTTTGTTCGATTAATCAATATTTTTTGTCTATTAATCTGTAAAATACATTGAAAATACATTAAAAAAATAATCGATATTTTAATTCCCTTATCTAATAATCAATCGATTATTATTATTATTATTATTATTATTATTATTATTATTATTATTATTCATTTTTGGAGTAGTAGTAGTCGTAGTATTCATTATTTTAAGTATCTCCGTCAAAAACATGCAAAAATATGCAACATATGAAAATTTGCAACATTTTGCAAAATGCTTTTCTAAGTCATTTTAACCATTTATTAGTCATTTTCCACCATTTTTAGGCATTTTTTACGCTATTTGCCGCCAAAAATTAGGCTTGCAACTTTTGAATGATGCATGCATTAGGGGTCAATGCCCCCTTTTACCACCTAACTAGGGATGTTGCAAAAGTTTCGATATATATCGATATAAATACTTTTTTACGATAGTATCGGAAAAATATCGATGATATTTTCAAACCCGATATATCGATATATCGATATTTTATCCTCAGTATCGAACCAACGATATTTTTTTTTTTACTTCTAGAAATTTTTAGTAGTTTTCTGCTCCTTTATAAAAAAAAATTTAAGCAAAATTTGTGGTATTTTTCATGTGCGTATATATATATATATATATATATATATATATATATATATATATATATATATATATATATATATATATATATATATATATATATATATATATATATATATATATTTATTTATTTATTTATTTATTTGGTAAAGTTTTGGAAAGTAAGAAAAGTTAAACTTCAGTTCATATCGCTAAGTTTTGCAAGGGTTGTAAGAGGAATCGAGCGCTCTATAGTGAGAGGCTTACTGCTGAGCAGCGATGTAAGAACTCTTTATGAGGAGCGGATAGTGCAGAAATGTCTAGGATTTTTTTTCATTGCTTAAATCAAATATGTAAATAGATTTCGTAATGCTGAGACAGAATATGAACATCATAAGATACTACGAGCAGCCTCCATTCAGTAGATTTGGCCCCTCCAAAAAAATTTTTAAAAATTTTGTCGAAATCAAATTCTGTGTTATCTTGCAATTTCTAAATTAAAAGAGATAAATCAAAAATATTTAATATCTGATATGTACGTGTCATTTAGAACTTTAAACCCTTCTTGAATCGTTCCTCTATCTGCTACGGTTGAGGAGATATAGGCCCCCAAAATTTACAATTTTCTTTCATATTCTCAGAAAGTACGACAAACCACCTTGGTATGTATGTCGGATTTTAACTCAAAAACGGCAATATGTAGAATTTGAATTGCAAATTTGGAATTAGGGGTCCCAAATTCTTATGTTTCTAGAATATCAAGCCGATCTATTTAATGATAAGAAAGTTATAAGAATTTAAAAACTTACACAAACTAATTTGATCAGAATATTTCAGAAGTTAAAATGGTTTCACAGGCTTTCACATATTAAAACATAAAAGACCCGACCCATACTCAACTGAAACCGAAATTATCTTTTTGTACTAATTTTTACAGGCGCTTAAGTACCACTAGAGAGGGTCGACTTCCATAGGAATTGAGAAATTTTCTCAATTTTTGCTGATATTTTTTTTTTAGAATTTTCATGGAGGTAATATAATAGAACTTATTTTTGATTGCTTACCTCCTAGAAAATGAAAAAAAATTTCAACTTTTCGATTTTATGAGCAAGTTTTTTTTCAAACTTTGAAAAACGTTAAGTACATTTTAAGATACATTGAAGTTCATTTTCGAAATGAAAAGGTCAATATAGGGTAAAACCAATCATGGGCCACCATTTTTGCCTCTTGTTACTTCTAGCTCTCTGCTACGGTTATTGAGATAATAATAATAATAATAATAATAATAATAATAATAATAATAATAATAATAATAATAATAATAATAATAATAATAATAATAATAATAATAATAATAATAATAATAATAATAATAATAATAATAATAAATAAAAATTTTTTTTTTTAATATTAAATAAAATAAATATATATATATATATATATATATAATATATATATATATATATATATATATATATATATATATATATATATATATATATATATATATATATATATATATATATATATAAGGTGGAGTCTAGGGCTTTTCGTCATAAACTCTTTTCCTCTTACTAACTCTCCAATCTCATTCTTCCCGTCGAATTGTTGCGTCACTCTCTCTATACTATCACTATTACAACGAACATAGCTCTTCTGAACTTTCACGTCACATACCTCCTCCATTGAGAAAGGCTCGTGAGACACGACTTTCTACACAGTCTCATCCTTTCTCTGTCCAACTCTCCGACCCAGACTGAACCGCTATGCTCAATCTTACATGTACTACTGGTAAAGTCTGGAACACACTTCCTTTATCAATTTCCCCAACTTCCTTTGACATGTATCAGGTCACGTCATCCATTAACTATTCTCCTGCTCTGGTGGAGGTTGGTAGGCCCACGGCCTTTGCTCACCAGAGGAGACAAAAACGTAATATATATATATATATATATATAAATATATATATATATATATATATATATATATATATATATATATATATATATATATATATTATATATAATAATAATAATAATAATAATAATAATAATTATAAGTATATATATATATATATATATATATATATATATATATATATATATATATATATATATATATATATATATATATATATATATATATATATATATATATATATATATATAATATATAAACGATATTTTCTAAAACCGATATATCGATATTTTTTAACCGATAGTATCGAGGCCAATTTGATATTTTAAATAATTATCGATAATCGATATATCGATATTTTTAAAAATATCAGCATCCCTACACCTAACCCCATTTTGACCCCCATTACCCTCCTTCTACCCTCATTTTTCAGCAAATAAAATTTTTTTTTCAACATTTCAATGGAGAACTCGGCGATAGTGCTCCCTATACTACTATATATATATATATATATATATATATATATATATATATATATATATATATATATATATATATATATATATATATATATATATATATATATATATATATATATATATATATATATATATATATATATATATATATATATATATATATATATATTGGGGATGGAGTAAAGTATTTGAACAAGTATAAGAAAATTTTGTGGTATCAGAGATGGGGAAATACAGCAAGCCTTTTAAAGTTACCGGCTGACACGCCTCGATACACGGCGTTTGAAAGTGTGTAAGCCAAAGGTAGTTGGGAAAACAGAGAGACTAAGTATGTTCAAGATTTTATCAAAATGAATGCATTTAATCTTGAGCATAGCGGTTAAGTATGGGGTCAGAGAGTTGGACAGAGAAAGGATGAGACTATGAATAAAGGAGTGTAACACGTTCACTTGTCAGTCGACGAGGTATGCGACGCTAAAGTTCAGAAGGGCAGTGTCCATTATAATAAAAATAGATTTGTGTGTCGAGTAAAGGTATGGAGGACTGAAGTTTTGAGGCACTGAAAGTGACCATTTTCTCTGTCACAGTTTGAAATACGAAAAAGATCAAAGGTTAGTTGCTCCAAGGCTATCATTCTAATGTCAATTAACTGCTGTTGGGAAAGGCGTTCTTCAAATTGAAAGAAGTAATGAAGGGTGGAGTCATTGGCATAAGAGTGGATATTCAAATTGAAAGAAGTAATGAAGGGTGGAGTCATTGGCATAAGAGTGGATAGGTGATTAAGAAATTGAGAAAAGGTTTTTATTGAAAAGTAGAAAAAGAGTTGGAGATAGAGCAGATCCTTAAGGAACATCACTATTAATAGATTTAAGAGAGAACAGTGCCTGCTATAACTTTTGCTATAGAACGACCGAAAAGGAAATCAGAGAGGATAGATTCGTAAAGAGAAAAGTTTAAAAACAATAGCTTTGGCAACAACTCTATAGAAGACTTTCGAAATGTCTAGCACGACAGCCAAAGATTTACCAAAATTCCGAAGGGCGGAGAACCTAGAATCAATGAGAAGGAAAATAAAGATCACCAGTAGAGCGTTTTTATGAAAGACATACTAGCGATCAGAGATAAGATTTGAAAATTTGAGACATTTCCAAATGTTAACAAAAAACTTTAGAAAGAACGGAGGTTAAAGAAATGTGATAATAGTTGGGTGTTGAGAAGAGATCCCCCTTTTCAACATGGGTTGAATAGTAACACATTCCCAGCAAGAAGGGAAGGTTGAAGTACAAAGACAGAAACGAAAGAGTTTACCAATGCAAGGTGCAAGCTAAAAAGCAAAGTTTTGAGAGCCGCTGTAAGGATACCATCAGGACTGTACACCTTCTTATTGTTAAGCTCAAAGAGAGCAGAAATGACATCTTTATGAATTCCAATTTTAGGCATAAATGAGTTGGGGGGTTGAAGGGGGAGGTATACCAGAAAGAGCGTGAGGAAGAGGAGCCAGAAAAATTATTTCACTTTGTTGAGAAATGGTGTTACAAAGAACAGATTCTCATGATTACGGGATGAAATATAAACTGCATGGGTTTCTGAAGTTCCTGTAAGCAGAATCCCTGGGGCAAATTGCCCAAGAACAAGCTGAGTTAAATCGATGTTTGTAAAGTTTAGATCAAGGAAAAGATTATAGAATGTACGTCTCTATGCCGCAAACAATCACCTGAGTAATGCGCTCTGCACACTTCGAGGGAACCCTCCCACTAAAACATTCCATGGGAAATCAAAGAAGTACAACTGCAAGACCGACCAGCTTGTACACTGAAATGTCACAAACATTTCCTTGTAATAGTCAGGGGTCTTTCTTGCAGAAGGCTTGAAAAGATAGAAGATACAGAGATAAGGTGATCGGAAGAACCCAGTGGAGGATAGATTTTAACAGTATAAGGAGAAGAATTAAAAGTTTAAATAAAGAATGTTGGATTCATCCGCAAGGCGATCAGGGATATGACTATGGAGTTGCACCAACTGCTCAAGGTCGTTTTTATTGGAGAATTGAAAGGCACATTCATCTGCTGTATCATGGAAACTAGAAGAAAGCCATTTGCGGTGGTGAACACTGAAATCTCCTAATATGATGATTTCTGAAGAAGGAGAAGAAGAGAGAATGTGCTTTATTTTGGAGTTTAGATAGGGGTCAAAGAATTTAGGATAGTCAGTAGAATTAAGAGAAGTAAAGAAAACAAATAAACAGCATGAGAGTGCAAGCCACAAGATGTTAAATTCAACGACTCCAAATTAGAGACATGAGAGCAAACCAAATCATTGCATTGCGCACAAATACACAACAATCTTCTTCGACTGAAAATTGGGGACAAAGACAATACGAGGAAACAGAAAATGGATTTGCCATCAGAATGCTCAAGCATCTCAGTTTTGATCAAGAATATAAAGGGAGGTCAAGAAGAGAGGTGATGTTTAACAAAGTTGAAATTGGATTAAAGACCGCAAATGTTGAAGAAATTAACGAGGAAAATAAACTGTGTGCTAGAGAAAGTTGGCTCCAAAGTCTTGGTGGCACCAACCCTATTTCACCTATCAATAATATTGAATAGCAATGCGACTTAAAAATAACAAAATATTACAGATAGCAAAAACCTAAATTTTATGGTCATTGAATATTTTCAATCTTGTGTTCACATTCACGAGGTGAGTTTTTAAAAAAAAAAAAAATTGGTATTGGTATCGGTAAATTATAGAGGTATAGTATCAGTACTCAGTATTGAGTTGCTTATGATTGGTATATATATATATATATATATATATATATATATATATATATATATATATATATATATATATATATATATATATATATATATATATATATATATATATATATATATTGTGATTTTAAGTATTGGATTAACTAACATCAATTTTCCTTTATAATTATATTTTATCTTTATTGAACAAATTAATGAGAGTGATGGTACTGTTCGTCCTTGATAAATTTTTTTAAGTATTTGTTGTTGTGAAAATGCATATCTTAAATTACTCTGTACATCAAGTCTTGCTCGAATATACTGATCTGATATAAGCAA
>SEYY01022326.1:0-20000 GCA_009176605.1 Armadillidium nasatum | reverse complement strand
GAGTAAATAAAGAACAGAAAATAGAAGTGGAAATAGTGATGAAGGAAAAAGGATTTAATGTTTTGGCATTGACAGAAATAAAACTGAAGGGTGAAGGGGAAACGTCATTTGGGATGTATAAAGGGATATACGCCGGTGTAAATAAGAGTTTTAGAACAAGAAAGTGAGTGGCAATAGTTATGAAAGATGTGTGGTGGAGTTGTGAAAGGGAGTGGTAGTATAAGAGACAGAATAGTCTGGGTAAGATTAAGAATACAGAGGGAGTATTGAGTTTTTATATGTGCTTATGCACCAGTGGTTAGAACGAATGAAAGGGAGAGAGAGGCATTCATGGAGAGTCTGAATAAATGTGTGGGGAATTTTGATAATAGGGATCATATATGCTTGTTGGGCGACCTGAATGAGAGGGTGGGTAACAAAAGTGTGAAAAGAATAGTAGGACTGAATTAATTCGAAAGTGAGCAGCAAGAGGAATGATGATTGGTAATACAAGGTTTATGATGAAAGATATTCACAAGTATACATGGGTGAGTAGAGTGAATGGGGAGAAGGGACTGTTGGATTTCGTATGTGTGAGATGAGAAGAGAAGAGTAGATTATTAAATGTAAATGTATTAGGAGGAGGAGCCATGGGTATATCTGACCATTAGAGACGGTCAAGGTTAAAGGGGGTTGGGAGAAAGTAAAAGTGAGAAAGAAGTAATGAGGAGAGAGGTGGAGGGTGTTGAAGAGGAATGGAGAAAATCGAAGACAGCTTTAGTGGAGGTTGCAAGAATGGTGTGTGGGGTGAAGAAAATAGGGAATGTAAGGCGGAAAGGGAGTGAATGGTGGAATGAAGATTTGGAAAATAAGGTGGAAAGAATGAAGGACGCCTTTAACAGGTATCTGGGAGAGATGTAGGGAGGTAAAAAGAGAAGTCAAGAGAGAAAAACGAAGAGAAGAAGAGAAGTGGGGCAGAAAGTTAGAAGAAAATTTTAAGGAAAGAAATAAAATGTTTTGGAAAGAGATAAATAAGGTGAGGAAAGGAGAAGATAAGGAAGAGGGAGTGAAAGGGGAGGATGGAGAAATATTACAGGGAGAAAAAGAAGTTGGAGAGAATTTCACAATTCTATTGGAAATTAATAGGCTTATGGCATTTGCCCAACATATTTTGTATAATTTGTATATAATTATGTTGTCTGATTAATCTTTCTTACTGTCTGATTAATATTTCCAGCTGATGAATTTTAAATATGTAAAATGAATAAAGAAGTAAATTTCAAAATGGAGTTTGTAAGTTTCTTGACAATTCACGAAATAATTATCTACACATTTTATCTAGTATGGAATAAATTGAGAAGCAAATTGGGAGCCATAAAGTCACTGAAGACCATCAGAGTATACAAGGATTTCAAAAAATAAGTTTAATTTTGGTTACTTATAAGCACTTATTTAATAAAAAACAATTTGTTAAGGGAAAAAATTTATATTTTCAAAATCATTCACTTAATATAGAGTTACATTTGCAATTTTGATTTGTGATATAAATAAGATCTTTCTTATCTTTATGGTCACAACTGCAAAATAATTAAAGCAATAGTAATGGGAATCTAAATAATGTAAAATAAAGTAAATATTTATTAAGATCTATAATTAATATGAATATTTGTCTGTTACAAAAAATAAATAAAGTATCTGGAATATTATATTGGATAGTTTGTGTATTATTATTATTATTAAAATAAGTTTAATTTTGGTTACTTATAAGCACTTATTTAATAAAAAACAATTTGTTAAGGGAAAAAATTTATATTTTCAAAATCATTCACTTAATATAGAGTTACATTTGCAATTTTGATTTGTGATATAAATAAGATCTTTCTTATCTTTATGGTCACAATGCAAAATAATTAAAGCAATAGTAATGGGAATCTAAATAATGTAAAATAAAGTAAATATTTATTAAGATCTATAATTAATATGAATATTTGTCTGTTACAAAAAATAAATAAAGTATAGCTGGAATATTATATTGGATAGTTTGTGTATTATTATTATTATTATTATTATTATTATTATTATTATTATTATTATTATTATTATTATTATTATTATTATTCCGTTCATTTTTGGCCTAAGTGCATTTTGCAAGGTACACTATTAAGTTGCTTAACTAAATAGATATGTTGCTTCACCAAATAATTTTATTAAATTTCTTTAAATAAATAATAATAATAATAAATAATAAATAATATAAAAATTATATTATAAATAATAATTTTATTAATTTTATTTAAATAAATATGTGTTGCTTCACAAAATATTTTAATAATAATTTTTCTATATCTTATTATTATTCCGTTCATTTCTGGCCTAAGTGCATTTTGCAAGGTACACTATTAAGTTGCTTCACCAAATAGATATGTTGCTTCACCAAATAATTTTATTAAATTTCTTTAAGTAAATAATAATAATAAATAATAAAAATTATATTAAAAATAATAATTTTTTTAATTTTATTTAAATAAATGTGTGTTGCTTCACAAAATATTTTAATAATAATTTTTTTATATCTTATTATTATTATTCTGTTTATTTTTGGCCTAAGTGCATTTTGCGCGGTACACTATTAAGTTGCTTCATCAAATAGATATGTTGCTTCACCAAATAATTTTATTAAATTTCTTTAAATAAATAATAATAATAAATAATAATAAAAATTATATTAAAAATAATAATTTTATTATTTTCATTTAAATAAATATGTGTTGCTTCACAAAATATATTATTAATAATTTTATTTTTTTTATAATAAAATTTAACTGTCAGCAAGAACATATGCGTATCCCTTTGGGATACACACATCAGCTTATTATTATTATTATTATTATTATTATTATTATTATTATTATTATTATTATTATTATTATTTTTCCTTTCTTACTTTTTTTTTTTAGGGAAAGTTTTTCTCAACAATCCTGACTTTTATCCTTCTAAGTATTTGGGAAAGAAAAAAAAGAAAAAGAGGTAAGGAAGATATCAGAAACAGAATAAAGAACACTTACCAGATAAAGTTTCTTCCAAATTAGACCCCATTCTCTTAGAACACATGTAGCTTCTTGCACAACTGAATCTTCTATCGGGATAATAGTTTCGTATGACCTATATATATATATATATATATATATATATATATATATATATATATATATATATATATATATATATATATATATATATATATATATATATATATTAGAGATGTACCGATAGTACTGGTATCGGTATCGGCAGTATCGGCCATTTTTTTGGTATCGGTATTGGTTAATTTGGCCAATACTTGCCCAATAATCCGATACTTTGAATTCGACTACTAAGTGATGTCTTTATCTTAATTAAGGTCTCTTCTTTCATTATTTTTATTCTTTACATTGTAGTTAGTTAAAGAATCCTCTTGTAAATTGTAATCATGTTAAAACATAAACGCGAGTAGCTAAACTTTGTTAATACTTACTGGAAAATGGAAATGGAATATTTTTTGAAAAAATACAAACACAAAAAAGGTATTAATATTATATTTGCATCTATTATTCCTAAAAGATAATATTTTAATTTATAAAATATACTTGGGTACAACCAAATATGAAATACATGACTAAGTATTGGTTGTACAGGGAATGCAATCCTCAGTTGCCTAGCAGTAAACCATTTTTCTATCTTATTACTGTGTATTTCTCATAATAATTAAAGTATCGGTATCGGCACCTAAAAAATAGAGTATCGGTATCGGTATCAGCCTCTTTACTAGTATCGGTGTATATATATATATATATATATATATATATATATATATATATATATATATATATATATATATATATATATATATATATATATATATATATATATATATATATATATAAAGAATATTATATTGATTTTTTTATATTTGTATTTGCAATAATATCAGGAATGATATATCGACTATGGGAACAATATATCAATTATTACGGTATTGTCGCTACCGGTATATATCGTGATAAAAATTTTTCCTAGTTTTTCATTCAACCTTTCAATTGAAAAAAAAGCAGTTCTTATTATATTTTTCGTCGCCATTTGCTCTTTTGTGATCCCATTGTCCTTACAAAGGGCCTAAATTTCTTCGCTCACAGGAACTGGATTGCGACACCAACTTCACTCATCAATATCGTCCTTACAAAAAGAAGAGGACTCAACAATTTGATCAACAACACCGCCACTTGAATCAACAAAAAAAAGTGTGAGCGTTAGTAAAAATTTTATATTATTGTTTAATTTTCTAACAGAGAAAATAGGTGGCGACCCTGCCAGGGTCACAAAAAGACATCAAATATGGCAGAAAAACTATGATAAGTGAGGAAGAATAAAAAATGACCATGGACCAGCTGATTGAATTGGATGAACCATTATAATTCAACACTAATGCTGCGTCCACGCCAGAACATTCTGATTTTCAACCCGGGGATCAAAGTGTAAAAGAGATGCTTGCGGTTGTTATGAGGTATACAGAAGAGGTGGATCAACGATTGAGCAAGCAGAATAGCATGATATTGGAATTATTATTGGCTCATTTAGATCCAGTTCCCACTGCTGCACAACAATCACCGGAACGGTCGGTAAGTCCTAAAGATAGGAAGCCGTCCGTAGCAGTAGCTCGAGAGGTTGACGGAGGAGCACAACAACCACCGTCACTACCTATATTTATACCTCATCACCAACCAACAAACCCCACAAGCGCACCCCGTATCCCGACCGGAACCATGACAAATCAACAAATCCGAAAATTCATAGCAGAAAGTTTAGCAGCCCAACAGGCTCACAACGCTATGGTTTCCCAAGCGATAGCCATGACACAATTAATCAATAAGCCTAAATCTAACAAGGCTGTGCCACCAGCGACATTCAACCCTGACACAGACCAGGACCTAAAAGTATTCTTTCGTGAATTCGAAGAATATTGCACAATCCTGTACCCAACTCAAAAACAGGATTGGTTAAGGCTCTTAGGATCATATTTGCAATCTTCGTACCTGGCCCTCTATCATCAACTCCATAAGGCGGACAAGTCTTATGAAGAAATTAAACAGAACTTACTTGATCTGTTTAACAACGAGGACAAGGTAAGACAAGAACGAGCAGTACATGATTACATGACTGCAAAAATGCGAAAAAATGAGACCGTCAGGATCTTTGCTATCCGTTTGCTGGATCTCGCAAAGAAAGCGTACCCCACCACTTCGGCAGAAGCCTGTAAAGAACATGAGACACTACGTCAAGTGTTTCTTGCAGCCTTACCACCTGCAATCAACAAGGAGATCGCAAGTTATCTCCGAAATCACGAGTGGTGTTCGGGAAATAAAGTTTCCTTTGATCAGCTGGTAAACCTGGCTGATAGACACCTTCAGGATCTAAAGGGACATGCCAAGGTACCCGTTCCTGAAGTAGTGGATTTTTCCAAAGTTGTGGCTGAGTCGAGACCCCAACAGACGCCATGTGTGGAAGTGGTGAAGCAACGTGGAAGAATACTTCTTCCAATGGCCAACCACCTCCGCAAAAACCGGTCGAGAAAAGATCATCAGGAAAAGAATGACGTCAAAAGAAAACTACGGGAAATCGCAGTCCCAAGTTCGTTTGGGGTAAATCGCGTAAAAATAGCGATAGTTCTAGCTCTTCGGGACGGTCGGATGACCGTAGAAAGAATAATCAAAAGCGACAACTTTCGCAAAGGCAAAACAACCAGTGGTGTAGTTCTTGCGATAAAGACACGCACTCCAAGGACACTTGTTATATTCTCAATAACAAGTGTTCCATCTGTAAGAAGAGTGAGCACTTATCCTACAAGTGTTCACAAAAACAACCACAACAACAACAACAACGACGATATCCGGAGAATTGTCCCGTATGTAACCAATACGGTCATGTGGGTAAACATTGTCCGGAATGGGAGAATCGAAGACCAAGACGACAACAGAGTGATTCTCCACCAAAAAGAAGAACTTCGAGAACTTCAAGAAGATCATCGACGGAGAATGAAAACGCCACTGGGGGATTGCTTGAGCGAAATCAACAAGAGCGCCCTTTAAACTAATTGACCCCGTGACTGAGGGGCCAGTCACGGTTGAAGGGTTAACTACTCCCTCTGGGAGTCCCCCATTAGTAACGGAGTTAACTTACAATGGCTTAAAGGAGAATAACACTAAGGGTGAAACCCTTCTTCTACAATTTAGTAAATGCGAGACCCAACCTTTAATGGTCGCAGTAGAAGTAGTAGACTACCCAGGACCTTGTTTCCATTCCTTAATAGATAATGGAGCAGAAATCAACTTAATAAAAGAAAGCGCTGTTTCATTATTGAATGGTATACAACGATATCCATCGGTGGTCGCAAGGGTCACATGCGTTGGAAATACACCTATTCCTATACAAGAGTTCGTGATCTTAAGATTAAGATTCGAAATGGGGTATGTATCAACCTTGGAAGAATTTTACATACTTCCAGATTCCGCTATGGATCATTCCATGGTCATAGGAGTTACTCTTCTACGATCAAATTTTTTATTACCCGATATGTCAACTTATCAACATTTCCATAGAACCGGAAATGATTTCGAGGTAATATCGAAAGAGACAACGATTCCTGCTTCGATACCACAAGAGAAGGTAGAAGTAGAAGTAGTAACCGGATTGGTTAACAGCAAAGAACCGTTTCGAGTCGATATTAAAGGTCGATATAGTAGTAGATAATCCGTTATCCAGAGTTCCAGAGGAGGAACTCCCGGATGATCATACTGATCAACTGGAAGTTGTCACCATTGATCAAGTTAAGCCTTCAGGCTTTATTCCTGAAGGTTATACAGTTCATGTAATGCATGGAGGAGAAAACTCCTTGTTTCAATTTTTTTCCATGTGGTTGAATGGAACACCTGATAACCATATGGAGATTAGAGAGACCGTAGAGAATGAACTTATCAAACATCCCGATAAGTATCAACTTAAAGGCAGGAATATTACAAAGAAGCTGAAGTTGCTGAAACTACCTGGCCAACTTCCAATTCCAGAAGCAATATTAGCCTTTGCTAATATATCTAAATGCCTTGTACGAGTTTTCTACAACGACAACAATCCATTAACTTATGGAACTCCTGGAGATGTCTGTAACTTACAAAATGTATCAGGAATACAGTTTAATTATCTTGAACCGTGCAAAAAGAAAAGCGTCAAAATAAATATCGTCAACATTTGTCAATTAACCATCGACGAACTTGATGAATTATTTAGCGCTGATGAAGAGGTAATACTTGAAGAACAATTCAAGGACAATGTTCTTCACAAACTGAGAAAGAGCATTGGATCCATACGAAAGCACAACTTTTCGTGAACATGGATTAGAAATATTTCGTCCATATCAACGACATCTTTTCTTGTTTGGAGATTTAATCTTCATCCAAAATGATAACAATCCGCGAATGGTAATATCCATGCCTCTTCTAATTCGGTTAGTATTGGATTCTACATTTACAAAATGGACATTTAGGAACACCGAAACTTATTGCATTGGTGAGAGAGGACCTATGGCATCCAAAACTTGCTAATGTTGCTAGTGACATTTGTAAGTCTTGTATGACATGTCAACTTAACAAAAATAATCCTACTGTGATTATTCCGCCTGTTATGAAAATAACAACGTCTTATCCATTCGAATTGTTAGCAGTTGATTTGTTACAATTACCGCGAACTTTTCGAAACCACTCTTATGCTCTTGTAGCAATTGATCATTTCACTAAGTATCTTTTTGTAATTACCTATGAAAGATAAATCTGCGAAAACCGTCAGCACAACGATGAAGTTTAAACTTATTCCGTTTTTGCCGCGGGTTCCCGCAGAAACTTCTTTCTGATCAAGGAACTGAGTTTACTTAAGTACTTTTTAACGAAGTATTGGAGGCGTTTGCCATTGAGCATTGTATTGGCATTTAGTCATCGGCCACAAACGAATGGAGTTACGGAACGAGTAAATCGAACCATACTACAGACTTTGCGAATGATGATTCAACAAAACCCAACTGATTGGGATTTGCAACTACCACAAGTAGTTGTAAAATACAACAACACTTGGCATTCAGCAATAAAGTCAACCCCAAGTGACTTCTTAGTTCAACAACAACATTCGTGTGCAAGGAGAAATCCTTGTTTACGACAATATTGGAAGTCACCTGCTGAAAAATTTTCACCACTCAACATTGGTGATAAAGTCGCGTATAAATCCTTGTTTCAAGGAAATCTTGTAACGAACAAGTTTAAACCTAGATTTAAGGGACCGTACGTGATTACTAAAGTATACGACTCAACACTCGCATACGATATAGCCAAGTACCCAATCAATGAAAGGGAAGGTGTCATACAGGCTCACTTCTCACAGCTCCGAAAATGGATTGATGTTCCCAGATATCTCTTACGAAATCCTTATTTCCGCCAACATCTACAGAATCAACTTACACAACAGGATGAAGATTATCAACAGAATCATGCGGAAATCAACGAAGAACAGGGGGAGATATCAGATGAAGAATCATTGCCGGACCAACGCCGACTCCAACGGTTTTACCTGAGGACAGTGACGAGGATGACGATGATTTTTCATATCAACTTGCTGAAGAGGATCATCACTTGTTGGAGGAGTTGAGGAAGCGGCAAGATGGAAGCTCAGGCAAGAGATATTTAAATTGATCGATAATGATTATTCGACTTTCTTGTCTGACTCATTACAGAGTTTTACAAGAATCATTTGACATAACTGTAAGAACAAATGCAGATTATCGGATTAACTCCCGAATTGAACAAGTCAACCGAGGCATCTAACATAACTGACAAAAACACTACAAGATTCACACAAACAGATCTAACGATACCTCCGGAAGAAGAGGAGGAAGAAGAGGATCTGTTCAACTCAACAAAACGATAAATGAATCATTTGAAGGATTTTGTCCATTAGATTATTCGGTAGATCAGGATTCATTTGAAGGATTTGTGCCTAAGGCTCTTTCCACCATAATGGAAGAACCTGATAGTTATTATCAACTGAATTTCAGTGATGATTCAGTGATAAAACGGCCGATTCTTTTGAAGGATTTGATCCGAATGGGTTTTATATTGAGGAAAACTATATGGAACTACAAGGACATATAGAAGCATAGCCAGTGGAGGAAGAACCTCAGATGAACATCACCTGCTTAATGGGGATGGATTCAGAAAACAAGAGCCTTCTCCACGACGACTACGATCCCATGGAGACGCCCCACAACATGATTACATCATGGAAACGTTCACTAAAATATCGTCGAAGTCGCGAAAGCTAAGTGAATGATATGGGAAGTGGAAAATGTTAAAAAAATAAATAAATAAAAAAAAAAAAAAAAAAAAAAAAAAATAAAAAAAAAAAAAAATAAAATAATAAAATAAAAATTAAAATAAAATCTAAAAGCATGTAAAAAAAAAAAAACGTAGAATAGACTAATTGGTAGTTAATAATATTAGCTTAATTCCAATTTTTCTACTATATTTATTTACATTAGAGATTACTTTAATTACTACTATAAACAATAGATAGAGTTAGTTCTCATTAAAATTAAAATAGTAGTAAAGCAGTTAATAAAATTTAAATATTTAACACTTTAGAAATACTTAATTAGAAATACTTAATTATTATTCATGAAATATTATAAAATTTCAAAAATTATTATTCATGAAATATTTTTAAAGTTCTCTTCATAAAATATAGCAATATTTTCAAAAAATTATTAAATATTCAGATAGTGTTTGTATTAAGCATTTAAGTTTGTACATAATTATAAATTGTTTATGTAATATGTTTTTATAAATAACTACACCTTTTCAGCATGGCCAGAGCTAAGAACATTTTGTTTCTTGGTACTTCAGAAATAGGAGTATTGGAAGACATAAAAGAGCAAATGCGGCGGACTTATAATATTAATCTGTTCGTTTCGTGCCATCCGGGTGCGACCTTATTAATACTGGGGCAACACCTCACTCGTTTTCTTAAATCCAATGGACCGATGGATCAGATTTATATATTTCGGTTTAACATGTTCCATTTGGAAGAAAATGCCTCTAACGACTGAGGACAAATCGATACAAGTAATTTCATGGAATTCAACATGTGATTTGTCCTTTGTTCCCGTACAGATGGACGCTATCACCAGAATAGCTGCTCGACACAACCCTGATGCGAGGGTATACGTAGTCATTCCTTTGATGAAGGACATTTTTTCCTTTAATGAGGCCTTCCACAAACGCCAAGGCCGGAGTGACCAAATACCTTCACTCGAACAACATCCGCAACTCCAACGAGCATATCTCAACATAAAAGCTCGTGAGATGTTTGGGCAGACGGTCGAACTACAGGGTATTAACCAGCCTTGGTTCCAAAAGCGGACCTTCTCGATGAAAGCTGTTTTTGACCGCTAATATAACAACAAAGGTCAAGACAACCCTCATCATAAATTCTGGATGGGAGGATCGGATAGATTGGATGCTTTGGATCTGTGTTATGATGGTCTACATTACACAGAAACCGCCTTTGAAGAAATGTTCGCCATCTTGAGTCTAACCAATTTTCAACCGACAGGCTCAAGAACCCAGACCAGCTACAACAACCAACCACCCCAACAACCACTACCACAACATCAGTGATTGTTGAGGAAGTAGAGTCTGTCCCCGGACCTTCGGGTATTCAAGGGCGGACTAGAGTATCGTCCCAGTCAACCAGCGGCGGTACCGTCTACGCAAAAGAGGCGAACCAAAGGTAAATCAAAGACCGAAGTATATTATTACTCTCGGACATTCGTGAATTCCATGGGCTTGGGCGAACAACCTCCAACTTCCTCTGAGTCATCACAACCACGTGACGGAGTGAAAACAACTAAAAAGAGGGGTTCGTTTCAGGATTGTCCTTTATCAACTTCCAAAGCCAAGAAGAGTCGTCCAACACAAACTCTTCCAACGACATCAACAGCATCTACCTCAAAATCCAAAATTAAAGGATTACAAAGGTTTAACAGACGTAAACAGATGCAACATCAAGATACTGTAAGTGAAGGATCTTTTAAAAAGTCGACGGTTAATAAACCACAACCCTCAACATCGACTACGTCACCAGAATTCACTACCCTCACTACAGTTCAAACAACTAAACTTTGGAAGCTTGCAAAAGAAAGGGGCATGTCTAAGGAGGCTGCTCTGAAAGAACTTAATTGTGGTTTCGAATAGGTGACCAATTGGGATCATCAAGATTAAGTTTCTTTTATTCTTTTGTAGTTAGAGAGGTGATATGTATTGTGACTTTTCGTCATTCTTTTATAAAACCTTCTACTATATATTTGGTTTCTTCTATGGTACAACTTATCTTGAACACTCCAACTTGCCTTCAAGAAAGTTGGTCATTCGTCACACCAAGACCAACTTTGGTAAGGGGGTGTGAGCATATGTGTTCAACTGCTATTAAATGTTATTGTTCACAGATTGCTGTCCCTGAAGAAGATGACCAAGAAATAAATGAAAGACGCTCCAGTGGAATCACCAGATACTCTTCTTACAGCTAAGCACTCTTTTATTTATTTTGTATATTGCTTGGGAGTAGTAATTAATTTTAGTTTTTTCTATGTAGGTCAATTACAATTAATTACACACAAAAAAGAATTAAAGAACTATACAAATAAATAATAAACTTAAAAATAAAGATAACAATTTGAAATCCACATTAATAACTGTGAGTTAGTGAGTTATACTACACGTGAAACCTGCAAGCAAGATATACCTCACGTAGGTCACAATAAATTTTTGTTATTTCATATTTTAACTGCAACAACAACAAATATTAATATCGAAATAATATTTTAAAATAATAAATAAATTTATAAAAAGAAAATTCTTAATTTCTTTTTGTCGTCCCAAGGATGGGAACTGCATCGTCAACGCGTTCTCAACTCATCTTCTTTTAAAAGTTTGTTCTAATTTTCCTCAAAGAATTGACCATGGGAATTTCCTTATTGACAACCGTTCAGTAAGATTTCAACATTCCCGTCAGTTCCAAAACCAAAAGCCCTGATCTGTTTTATCTCTTTACGACCTTAATCCTAAGTTCTGGCCTTGTTTTAAAGATCACATTATTCAATTATTTAATTCATTTTCGATTAAAGACCACCGATTTTTCCTAGTTTTTCATTCAACCTTTCCATTGAAAAAAAAATCGTTCTTATTATATTTTTCGTCGCCATTTGCGCTTTTGTGATCCCATTGTCCTTACAAAGAGCCTGAATTTCTTCGCTCGCAGGAACTGGATTGCGACACCAACTTCACTCATCAACATCGTCCTTACGAATAGGAGAAGAGGACGCAACAATTTGATCAATAACACCGCCACTCGAATCAACAAAAAAAAGTGTGAGTGTTAGTAAAAAAAATATATATATATATTTTATTATATATATATATATATATATATATATATATATATATATATATATATATATATATATATATATATATATATTATATATATATATATATATATATATAATATATATATATATATATATATATATATATATATATATATATATATATATATATATATATATATATATATATATATATATATATATATATATATATATATATATATTATATATATATATATATATATATATATATATATATATATATATATATATATATATATATATATATATATATATATATATATATATATATATATATATTGTATATTTTAATAGGTTTAAAAAGAAGAGAAGAAAAAGAAGATTGGTATCATAGGATCGACAGTGGAGAGATATGGTTTGGAAGGAGCTGTTAGAAGGAGAGGGAGTTTATTATTTCGTTACACGTATTACATGTTTCTTTCTTTTTTCAGGATATATATTGTAATGAAATTTTGACTTAAGGTGGGAAAATAGATGATTTCAGGGGTGATGCAAGATCTAATATGATCTAAAAAGTAGATCCCGTAAAACCCAGAATCATCTATTTTCCCACCTTAAGTCAAAATTTCATTACATTGGTAGCAGAGCGTAGTTTCTGTACTACTGTTCTTGCCTCTGTTTACCATATTTACCAACTAGTTATCTAGTTGGGTACAAATTGCTATTAATACCATATATCAGTATTGTTTTTCTTGATTCATCGTCTATTTTGGTTTCTTTTGGTTTTCTCTAAAATGTCCAATATGGAAGGACCAACGAATCTTAAAGATAGGGAAATCACCAAGGGTGATCAGACAGACTTAATAATTACGACAACAGTAAAGACTGATAATATTAATGAAGCAAGAAACACCATAGTTGACCCTTCAACCAGTCATGCAACTTATGCATCTATTACAAATCAGAGGGGTTCTATGCAGCCGACTTGGATACAGACGCCAACTCCATTAACTATAACCCAATCTAACCTTAATTGGATAAATACCATCACTAGTTCGTCTGCTTATCAATCACCGATTATTTCTACATTGCCACTATCTACTACTATACCTTCCGATCTTCCCTCTCATGCTGATCTTAATTCCGGTTTTTCTAATCTTATTCCACCACAACAACCGTCTCAATATTATATACCAAATATGCACCAACAACTGCCGGTACAATTACAGTCATATCAACCTCCATCTAATTATACCCTAATTGATTCTAATGTATTAACTGAATTTTTTGCCCAAAATCCAGAACTCATAGCATAAAAAAAACAAATGCTCCAAACTCTTTCACAATTAGTACAACAACTCACTCTCCAAAGGAAACCCAATAAAATGATACCTTTAGGAAAATATAGATTAGAGGATGGAGAGACTTTTCTCCAATTTCTCATCAGATTTGAGGAATATGTTAAGACCATGTACCCACAGTCTACTACAGATGAACAGCGAACTTATCTTGGGCTACATTTGGAAGGACACATTAAAACAGTATATGATCTTCTCATGAAAAACAACTCGGGTTATACTGTCATCGTTCATGAATTAACCCAATGGTTCGATAAACATATACTTAAACATATATATATACCAAATGGAGCAGTTATGGAGCATAATGAAACAATCCCTCTTTTTGCATTACGTTTGCAAGGATTAGCAGAAAAAGCCTTTCCAACTGCAGATATTGAAACCCTGACGACACTCCCTGAGAAGTTAATTAAAAGCTTACCTCCCCATATACAACAAACGGTCAAATCCCATGCCATGGTCTGTGAGCTTCTAGACGCGAAGAGTTTTCTTGGGATGACTTGGTCAACATAATTGACCAATTATATACTGGTTATCAAACTCAAGGATTACCACAAAGATCTTTTCCTATGCAGACTCCAATTAATCCTGCTAATAAATCCGCTCCGGAATTGATAGATCATACCAATTACTCCCTTCAAGTAGTAGAGCCCCTAAACCATTTAGGATTACTACCCCAAACGCATCCTATTGTCCCGACCAATAAAAATTTAGATCAATATTCTGTTATAGCTCAACCACCTATTGTTCCCTATTATTTCCCTAATCCACCTACTTTTGCCCAGATAGCTGCACATCCAACAAAACCTTAAGTCCATCCCTATAGACAAATCCCTAATCCTCGAACCCGAAGTAGAACACCACCAAGAATCTCTCCAAATACTCCAAATAGAAATAATAATAATAGGCCCCAACAACAATGGAATGGATCCCCTAAGAATAACAACCGAAATAACTCTTATAATATAACATGCAATTACTGTAAAAAGCCCGGTAATGACGTTCGAGATTGTCGTTCTCGACCCTACTGTAAATTCTGTGGAAAGAGAGGACATTTTTATGATAATTGTTATCAGCGACAGAACAAATGTATTCATTGCGAGGAAACCGGACATATAGTTAACAATTGTCCTACTAGACAACAAAAACAAGCTTGTGATGACTAAGTTGTACCGAGTGTGGAGGACCCCACTTGGGAAAGGACTGTCCTCAATATAAATCACCATCATATTCCCCTCAGGGAAACTAATATCCTCTGTGGTGAATGATCCACACACAAAGTTTAATAACTCCAAATCTCTAGTGAACATTTTACCACCAACAGTCATTTCAGACTCCTCACCAGACTCTCCAAAGCCTCAAAGAGTAAAGAAACGATCATCAACGGATGGATCACCGTTGTTGTATCCTCTATTGGATAACTCCCAGATACAAACTCCAGAAATATCCAGTTTTGATACCATAGCAATTACAACAGAATTACCCTCTACTATAAAACCGATAGAACCTTCTACAGACAATTCTACTGCAGTGATTTCTAATTCTACTTCTTATACTTCTAAAACTGTTCCCTCTGTATCAAACTCTATTATTCAGTTCCAAATATTTACAAATTCCCCCTAAGGATAGTTTATTAGTAGGCGTTTTCATAAAGGATTCTAATCAAGATAAACTACTCATGGCTCTTGTTGATACCAGTGCCGCTGGGAGTCTCATAACCTTAAAAACATATAATCTATTGAACTCACAAAAATATAACATATTTCCGACCACATATAGTGGTGTACAGGGAATTGGAGGAACAGTATTTCCTGTTTATGGTACTGTTACTTTCCAAGTTCAACTCTCTAGAATATATGTATCTAAACCACATTCGTTTATAGTCGTGGATGATCAAGTTACCAACTATGATTTAATCATCGGATATGATTTCTTAAGTCATGAACAACTATTACCTGACTTATCAACAAAACAATTGATTAGAAGAAACAAAAATCATCTTACAATAATCACAAAAGACATCCGCACACTACAATCCAAAGATGGTATTGCAATGATAGATAAAGATATCTCATTACAACCTAATACATGTACAACTATTTCCATCGCTATTGAACATCTAATTTTTTATTATAGCACATTTCTATTATTTACTCCAAATGATTCTAATAAGTTTATAATGGATCACATTGTTTTGAATTATTCCCCAAATCGGGTTAAATATTTATAGTTTTAATTTTACTGATAACATAATACATCTTAAAAGCGGATATTCTCCAGGTACTTTCTCTATTCTCTCACTAGATTCTTCTTTTCCCTGTTAATGTAGTAGAATTGTCACAAAAACCACAAACCACTTACTCTGAATGGACGCCAGAGTCATTATATGAAGCCTTTGATCTAGATTCTACCACTCTAACGCCGAATCAAAAAGAACAACTTGTCCAACTATTAATGACGTATCCTACTGCTTTGAACCTAGGAGACGACGATGTAGGATGCATTACTATTCTCAAGCATACAATAGACACACTTGTAGATGATCCAGTGTGTTGTCCAGTGAGACGCTTACAAGGCCCTATACTCTATGAAGTGGAAGAAGTATGTCAACAATTGGAGGCTGACGGAATAATTAGAAAATCATACTCCCCATATTCAGCACCCGCAGTTCCCGTACGAAAACCCGACGGAGATATGCGTTTATGCACCAATTATAGAAAATTAAATGAAGTAACTAAAGGAGACTCCTTCCCTATACCAAATTTAACCGATACTCTATTCAGTTTACAAGGCATGAAATATTTCTCTACTATAGACCTTATAAAAGGCTACTATCAAATCGAAATGGAGGAAGAAAGTATCGAAAAAACTGCCTTCTCTCCACTTCTAGGTCATTGGGAATTCATGAGAATGCCTTTTGGCGTTAAAAACGGACCTGCAACTTTCCAACGAGCAATGCGGTTAGCTTTATGTCATATACCTTGGCAAGAAGTCATGATTTACTTAGATGATGTTCTTATCATAAGCCAGACCTTCGAAAAACATCTCACCATTCTTGAAGTAGTCTAGTAGCATTTATCAACGCTGGCTTCAAATTAAAACCTTCAAAAACCCAATCTCTTAAGAACAGAAGTGAAATTTTTAGGACATCAAATTTCGTACCAAGGTATGATTCCATTAGAAAAGAACATTCAAAGGTGTAAAAGATTTCCCAAGTTCCAAAGACCGTTCGACAAGTTAGACAATTTATGGGATTAGTAAAATTCTACCGACGTCACATACCCCACTGTTCCGAAATAGCTAAACCTCTTTTCAATTTATTAAAATTAACAAGGAACTTCCAATGGACCGATCAATGTCAACAAGCTTTTGAATGTCTTAAAAGAAAAACTAACCACTCCACCTCTATTGTCTTATCCAGACCGAACTCCAAATCGCAAATCCACTTTTTCTCCATACTGACGCTTCAGGGATTGGTGCAGGCGCGTGCTTGAGCCAAATTCAAGATGTAGAAAAAACCCTAGCCTATATTCTCTATGGTATTTCTCTAAAACTCAACAAGGATATAGTACTATCGAACGAGAAGGTTGCCGCCATTAGGTGGGCTGTACGATCCCTTAAACCATTTCTTATACGGGAATAAGAGTGGTCATTTTCACCAATCACAAACCTTCTTCTTTTTCTGCATAACATGCCTCTAGTGAACCAACGAGCGGCCAGAACCTTAGAAGACCTGAACGATATAGATTATGAGCTCAGTTATGTGCCTGGAAAAGAAAACATTATTGCTGATATTCTTTCCTGAGTTCCATATGAACTACAAATTCAAAGTAATAGAGATACTTATTTACCAGAAATACCTGAAGGTTTCATAATGAATACAATTCCTGGAGGAGGTGATTCGCTTTTCCAGTGTTTTTCCCAATTTCTCCATGGAAAATTAGATTTTCATTTATTAATAAGACAAGAAGGTTGTACAAGAACTGCTAGATAATCGTGAAAAGTATCACATACCCACAGGATGTGAAGCGAAACAAACATTAAAACAGCTACAAGCTAACTAAGTTTCCCTGGACAATTGCCATTTCACTCATAGTATTGAAGCTTTCTCAAATATATATCTCGTTCGCGTGCTGGTTTATTATAGTAAGATCATCCTTTGCATTTTCGGAAATTCCAATTACATAAGAGATGTTTGTTGCTTATTTTGCTTATGGGAGGTATCCATTATAATTTGTTAACTGCTACAAAATCAAAATTATCTCAAACTGCTATTGAAGCTTTATCCAGTATCCCAATTATACCAGCGCCAGTAGTAAGTAATACGTCATTCATTGATTCCTGAAGATTCTGGAATTGTAAATGATGACACCTTGATAGGTACCTTTACCACTCCATCAATAGTTACTGTTGATGAGCAAGAAAATGGTAGTATGATTCCTATGGAGACTCCAAATCAATAACTTTTCTTTAATTATAAACCCTCAAGATTCAGTAGAAGTCACTATGACCCATATTATGGATTGTCAATTAAATGATCCTATTCTTAAACGGCTAAAGAACAGCCTATTCTTAAAAATCAACCCTTTGTAGGACCACTTAAAATATTTTATCTATGCTCGAAATTCCATCTCTATATATAATAATTATTTAATTCACAGATATAGAAAAGATCATTATCATTATTTAGTTTCATTTAATTTTGCAGAACAAGTTGCCATCATATAATTGACTTGCCATCTTTGCCAGTTAGGAAAAGTTTCTAATATCTATCATGCACCTCCAACATTAAAAATTAACACTAGATTCCCATTTGAATTAGTAGCTGTAGATTTATTACAATTGCCAAAGTCATCTAAAGGAAATAGTTATATTTTTCGTTTTAATTAGATCATTATAGTAAATGGATAGTCACAGTTCCCCTTAGATCAAAACAGACTTCCATAGTGACAGCTGCTTTAAGAAATATTTTACCTTATTTACCACTAATTCCTTCTAGACTATTGTCTGATATGCGCGTGAATTTCGAGGTCCAGAGTATGAAGAACTTTTGAAACTTCATAATATTAAACATATCTATAACACTCCATATAATCCATCTTCTAACGGAATCACAGAAAGAGTTAATCGAACTTTAATCCAATATCTCCGTGGTATGTTAAGTAATCCCTCAAACTGGGACATTCAATTATCTTCAGTAGTTCTTATTTAAAATAACACCATCCATTCAGAAAACAAAACGCTCTACAGCCGAAATAATATTCTCCGAAGCTCATGATACTCATCCAAACCTTCCCTGGACTCGATTTAATGATATTAGGATGAAGGAAATACCAACTATAAATCCTTCTCCATCGGCCAAGAAGTAGCTCTGAAATTACAATTGCCTGGAGATCGTACTAGCAATAAGTTTAAAGATCGTTTTCAAGGACCCCTAACTGTAATTAAAGTCGATAATAATAATGTAACATATATAGTCCAGTCTATTGAAACCCAACGGTTATACAAGGTTCATCACAAACAGATGAAGAAATGGTATAAACCACCTACTTACCTTGAGAACCATCTCCTATGCCATAAATTTTTAATAAAAACAACCCAAATTTATGATAATCCACCTGTTCATGTAGAAATTCCCCCTTTAATCTTCCCTGAAATTATAGAAACAGAGATAGATGATATCCCTATTACTCCTTCCTTAAATGAAACAATAGACTCTGATGATTATTTCATTGGATTTGATGATACCGATCAAATAAATTGTTCATCTCAGCAACTTTTAACTCAATTACGTAAAAGTTTAAACATTATTGATAATTTAAATACTTCTCCGATTATTTCTCCATTACTTACTTGCCACAATCAATAGTGTCACCTAATTCTGCTAATGATTCTTTCTCTTTGCATCTAAATGAACTATTTGCTTCTCCCTCTTCTGACTTTTCTATTGCTTCTAGTTCTCTTTCTTCTTTTATTTCTTCTACTTTCCTTTCCCTTTTGTTAATCTAAATCTAAATTCCCACTTAAATATATCACCTGTTTCAACCCAACAATCTTCTATCATCTCCTAAACTCCACTTACTATAACGAATCAAATAAATACTTCAGATTTACCACCTGTTAGATGTTTTAGAAGATTATCTTCTGATAATATATTGCTTAACTTG
>SEYY01022325.1:40000-44962 GCA_009176605.1 Armadillidium nasatum | reverse complement strand
ATTTATCTTTGTTCTTTTTTAATCTCTCAACTTTTCGACTTACAAACACTAAAATAGTACATTCTCATATCCCTTTCCTCTGATATCATTATTATATGGTTTTGAAATTCATTGCTCACAAATGTCATTGACTTTTCACTAATATTAATAATCCTGTTATGAACACACCAACATTATTCAGTTATTGCAACTACCTTTCTTTTGTCTTAGTGTTAAATGAAAATTACTATAACTTTTTTTAACTTCAAATAATTCGATCTATCGAATTAATTAAATTTTCTTTGGTTGTTTTGATCATGATCTCATTTATGAATCCTGCTCAATTTCTTCAAGTACTTCACAGTAACTGTTTCACCAGTAGACGATGAAAATTGCAAATATTGTGATATTGCAGACAGGTCGAACTTGCTGTCATATTTTTAAACATCCTTTATACTGATTACTTTTTAGAAAAGTTAATTTTTTGTTGACTATTCATCTTCAGTCATGGAAATATCAAAACACACGCATAATTATAAATATAAATACTATGCATAGACTTAACCACACCACCACCGCCATTTGCTTTCTTCTAGTTCTTATGATACAGCCTGGTGAATTTATCTATTCTACTCAATCTAAACCAACCATGAGCTCATGGTGCTGTTCAGTGCTCGCATCCATGATCCCGTTGTCCCTTTGGAAATAAACCCAACATTCTAGACCTTTCTAAACTCTAATCCTTCTCCTTACACTGTTAATTAAATTCTTTCCGCCATTCTGGGTTCCTCCGATAATCTTCTTTTCTCTGTACTCTCTTCTATCTCTTGAAGTCTTCCGCAAGAAAGACCTCTTCTAGGAAAACGAGGAAACGTTTGTGGCATTTCGGTGCCGCTAACTGGTCTGACTTGCGGTCGTACTTTTTTGATTTTCCATGGAATGATTACTGTTTCCGTGGGAGGGGTCCCTCGGAGTGTGCAGAAACGCATACTGAGGTGATTCTCTCTGGCATGGAGGCGTACATTCCATATTCTTTCCCTTCTACTAAACCTAACAAACCTTGGTTTAACTCTGCTTGTTCTCGCGCTATCCGCCGCAGGGATGCTGCCTTCAGGGATTACCGTCGTCTTCAAACTCCAGAAACTCACGCAACTTATATTTCATCCCGGAATCGTGCAAAATCTATTCTTCGTAACACTAAAAACTCCTTTCTCCGTAGAAAATGCAATAATCTTTCTGGTTCCTCTTCTTCACGTTCTTTCTGGCATTTTGCAAAAAATGTCAACTCTAACTTTGCTTCTTCCTCTTTCCCTCCTTTAATATCTTCTGACGGTACAACTGCCGTGTTTACCTTCCTCTAAAGCTGAACTCTTTGCTCTAATTCAACCTTAGACGATTCCGGAGCTGTTCCTCCTCCTTCAACCCCCTCCAACTCATTTATGCCTAAAATTATAATTTCTTCTAAAGATGTCATTTCTGCTCTCTCTGAGCTTAATACTAAGAAGGCGTACGGTCCTGATGGTATTCCTCCTGTGGTTCTCAAAACTTGTGCTTCCGAGCTTGCACCCTACCTTGGTAAACTATTTCGACTTTCTGTTTCTACTTCAACCTTCCCTTTCTTGCTGGGAACGTGAGCTCATTCAGCCTGTGCCGAAGAAAGGGACCCCTCTCAACAACCCTCTAACTGCAGTACCACCTCCGTTCTTTCTAAAAAGTTTTCGAATCTATCCTTAACAGGAAGATTTGGAAACATCTCAATTCTTCAAATCTTATCTCTGATCGCCAGTATGGATTTCAAGTTTCGTAAAGAAACGCTCTACCAGTGATCTTCTTTCCCTTCTCTCTGACTCTTGATCCTACGCTCTTCAGAATCTCGGTGAATCTTTTTCTGTGACGCTTGACATATCGAAAGCCTTTCAATAGAGTCTGGCCCAAAGCTTTGATTTCCAAACTTCCCTCTTTCGGAATCTATCCTTCTCTACGATTTCCTTTCCGGTCGTTCTATAGCAGCTGTTCGTAGACGGCCAAATTTCATCCTTTAAATCTATTAATAGTGGTGTTCCTCAAGGATCTGTCCTATCCCTAACACTTTTTCTGCTTTTCATTAATGACCTTCTCTCTATTACTTCATCTCCTATCCACTCCTATGTTGATGACTCCACCCTTCATTACTCTTATCAATTTGAAAGGCGCCCCTCCCAACAGCAGTTAATAAACGCAAGGAAGGTAGCCTTGGAGCAACTGAATTTCTGATCTAACTCGCATTTCAAATTGGGGCAGAGAAAACATGGTCATTTTCAATGCCTCAAAAACTCAATTCCTCCATCTCTCTACTCGACACAATCTTCCACACAACTATGATATCTTCTTCGAAAACACACAACTCAAACCTTCATCTGTTCTTAATATTCTCGGTGTTTCTTTTTCTCGTGATCTTTCTTGGAAAGATCACATTACTTCTCTTTCTAAACAAGCTTCTAAGAGGTTGGGTGTTCTGAGCGCCTTCAGAATTTCTTCACGCCACCCCCAGTTGCTTGCTCTGTATAGGGGTGTTGTTCGCCCCTGTATGGAGTATGCTTCACACATCTGGGGTGGTTCCACACATACAGCTCTCCTTAAAGAAGGTGGAGTCTAAAGCATTTCGTCTCATCAACTCTCCTGCTCTTACTAACTCTCTCAATCTCTTTCTGCCCGTCGAATTGTTGCGTCACTCTCTCTTTACTATCGCTATTACAACGGACACTGCTCTTCTGAACTCTCTCGTCGCATACCTCCTCCATTGAGAAGAGCTCGTGCGACACGCCTTTCTACACAGTCTCATCCTTTCTCTGTCCAACTCTCCGACCCCAGACTTAACCGCTATGCTCAATCTTACATATACTCTACTGGTAAAGTCTGGAACACACTCCCTTCATCTATTTCCCAACTTCCTTAAACTTACACACCGTGTATCTGGACACGTCGGCCATTAATTGACCATGATTAAGATTTCCCCAACTCCTGGTGGAATTTGGTAGGCCTCTGGCCTTTGCCCACCGGATATATATATATATAATATATATATATATATATATATATATATATATATATATATATATATATATATATATATATTATATATATATATATATATATATATATATATATATATATATATATATATATATTATATATATATATATATATATATATATATATATATATATATAATATATATATATATATATATATATATATATATATATATATATATATATATTATATATATATATATATATATATATATATATATATATATATATATATATATATATATATATATATATATATATATATATATATATATATATATATATATATATATATATATATATATATATATATATATATATATATATATATATATATATATATATATATATATATATATATATATATATAATATATAATATATATATATATACATATAATATATATATATATATATATATATATATATATATATATATATATATATATATATATATATATATATTATATTTATATTATATATATAATATATATATATATATATATATAACGCAGAAAACATTTATATTAATTTTTTTTATAAAATTTTAAAAAATAAATTTTTTAATTTTAAAAATTCATATTTTTTATTACATTTATTTTTCATTATTTTTATTATTATATTAACACCATTTTTAAATTTTAAAAACTCTTTTAATCTATGACACAATTGTAAAATATAATAACTAACTAAATAGTTTACTTTATTGCACTTTTCTTGCATCGTAATTTAAAATATGTAATATACGTAAATATATTGCAAAAAATTGTCCTAACGAATCGTTGAGACAAGGAGCAAAAATGTCACAACAAATTTTTTCAGTTATTTTCTTGTTAGAAAATAAATTGGTGAAGCGACTTTCTTATGCTCAGCATGTCTTTTCTTCATTGAAAATTTTTTTGCGGCATTTTTGTCACTTGTCCCAACGATTCGTTAGGACAAATGCAAAGAGCAACAAACGTCTTATAAATCAAAATTAACGTCCAATCACACATATTTGAAAAATGATATGAAGTAATAATAACTGATTGAACAAATACATGAATTGTCAACAGCGTCATGTTTTATGAAACTCTACAAATGAAATGACATGAATGACATGAAAATGTCAAAATGGCGTATTTCAAAGATTTATTCATGTTTGCATAATTTTACGACACTTGATGTGACAAAGTTATGACTCTATTTTATAAAAAAAGATAAAATGCTCTCAATTTTACCGACGAGATTGCATTGTGAATAGAACTGTAAAAGTGTGAGATTTTGTTTGTCACTACAATAAATTTTTCATTATAAAACGGATCTTGTTTTTCATTTTTTTTTTCTTTTTTTTTCTCGTTGTTGGAAGTATTTTTCCCTTCAAAGGCTATCGAGAAATCGAGCATTTCAATGTTAAATAGTGTGGATAATTTGGAAACAATAAAGCAAGAGTTTCCAATATTCTACAGCATCAATGTCCAACTCAACAACAAAAAAAATAACAGCAGCAGCAGAAACAACAACAGCAACAGCAATAATAATAATAATAATAATAATAATAATAATAATAATAATAATAAAAAATAAAAAAAAAAAAAAATAAACACAATAATATTAGCAATAATAGTAATTACACCTTTAAGAACAATTACGACATTAATAAAATAATAATTAGAAAAATAACAATAACTACAATAAGTCACAAAAATAACACAGCAATAAAAGCATAATAACAACAAAAACACCTAACACTAACTAGCAATTCTGATAATACTAATAATAATATCAAGATTATTATTATTATTATTATTATTATTATTATTATTATTATTATTATTATTATTATTATTATTATTATATTATAATAATTAATAATAATAATAATAATATATAAAAATAATAATAATAATATAATAATAATAATAATAATAATA
>SEYY01022325.1:30000-32500 GCA_009176605.1 Armadillidium nasatum | reverse complement strand
ATATATATATATATATATATATATATAATATATATATATATATATATATATTATATATATATATATATATATATATATATATGAGAGAGAGAGAGAGAGAGAGAGAGAGAGAGAGAGAGAGAGAGAGAGAATATATATATGTGCGTGTTCCTATTAAGCGAAATCTTTATCATAAACAAGATGGCCAGATATGAACGTAACATCAGTTTTTTATTGTTATTTTGGAAAACACTATTATATTATGCATTTCTTTTTATATTTAATAAAGACCAACGTTTCAGTTCCACTATCACTGAACCATCATGAAGAGAACTGAAAAGGAAATTAAATGATCAATATCACAGAGGAAAAAAATTGTTTTTAGCTACATAGCAGCTATCTAAATACTATGAAACTTGAGGAAAAGACAAAAACAAAATTTTGAACTATGTAAATAAATCGCACACTAATAAAAATGGAAAGTTTAAGAAATAGAATCGTCTTTTGAGATAGAATTTGAAACGACAGTTGATTGGTAATTGTAAAATTTGTGATGAGTAAATTATATGAAATTAGAACAGATTCAGAATAAAGATAAGGGAAGACATAGTCTAATAGCAGAAATAGGGAGTCCAATCATATATATATATATATATATATATATATATATATATATATATATATATATATATATATATATATATATATATATATATATATATATATATATATATATATATATATATATATATATATATATATATATATATTATATATATATATATATATATATATATATATATATATATATATATATATATATATATATATATATAATATATATATAATAATATATATATCATTCCTGGAACAATTCATACCTGAATGCACTCAATCAACATAAAGATGCTCACACATCTATATATGCACATACACACTTACACATATTATATATATATATATATATATATATATATATATATATATATATATATATATAATATATATATATATATATATATATATATATATATATATATATTCACACGTACTGTACATATTTCCATATGAATACATACATATATAAAACACACATACATACATTTGTATATATATATATATATATATATATATATATATATATATATATATATATATATATATATATATATATATATATATATATATATATATATATATATATATATACATGCATATACAAACACATATATACAACAAATACATATACATCCACACAAAGCTCTCAGACATTAACTCTCTTTTATTAAATATGCATAATGTAATACTGTTTTTTTCAAAATCGTGAGATTATTAAAAATAAAATAATAATAAAAACTGATGTTAATTATTTCTGGTATATTATATATATATATATATATATATATATATATATATATATATATATATATATATATATATATATATATATATATATATATATATATATATATATATATATATATATATATATATATATATATTTAAAAAAATTAAAATTTGAACTTTGGTAATAAAGGACAATTTGTAAGTTATCAGAGCGTTTTTGAAAGCTTAAATGGAATGAAGACTGATGAGTTTTATCCAATTTTGGAAGCGATATTTCCTTTAAGTAAGAATCCAATTAAACTTAAAACCGTTCTAGTCAAGTTGCTCTCAAAGTAGCAAGAGTTTTTAATTTACTTAATTTCATCATCTTAATTCTTAATCTTTCTATATATATATATACATATATATATATATATATATATATATATATATATATATATATATATATATATATATATATATATATATATATATATATATATATATATATATATATATATATATATATATATATATATATATATATATATATATATATATATATATATATATATATATATATATATATATATATATATATATATATATATATATATATATATATATATTATATATATATATATATATATATATATATATATATATATATATATATATATATATATATATATATATATATATATATATATATATATATATATATATATATATATATATATATATATATATATATATATATAAATATATTATATATATATATATATATATATATATATATATATATATATATATATATTATATTATATATTATTATATATATATATATATATATATATATATATGCTAAGGTTTCCATAAACCTTTTGCAAAGCCTCAATGATATGAGAAGCTTTCCACCAATGCTTAAAAATAAATTTTATGACTGCGTCACCTTAAAATTCATGTGTTTCTCGGGCAAAAATTGACTCTTCTTTAAAGTTACTTCCACTACACAATGACTGATGAATAAATGAATGATGAAACGTTGAATATCATCATTATAGACTGGAAAAATGATCAAACATGTTTTAGAGTGAATAATGCTCGTCAGGTCTGCAGAGTTCTTTTCCGCGTCACTTTTGACTCCTTCCCGTATATATATATATATATATATATATATTATATATATATATAT
>SEYY01022325.1:0-5000 GCA_009176605.1 Armadillidium nasatum | reverse complement strand
TTAAGAGTTAACGATGATATTATCTTTGACGAAAATCTAAAGCAATCCTGTTATCAAAGCCAATTTTCCCTCTAATTAAGAACTCTTAACCAAATAGAATAATCGATTCTGAATATAATTGTTTAAAAGAAGGTAAAATGTCCTTAGAAAAAGGGTTCTAAGTGAGGAAAGAAAAGATATAGCGTAGCTTAAACTGGATAACTTGTAACTTAAAATAGTAACTTAAAATATCGCATTTTACACGAGAATTAAAAAACATTTTAAAAATTTATTTTAAAAGGTGAATTTCTTTGCTTGCATTACCTTATCGAGTGAGTGATCGAGTGATAAGAAGGGCGTACTAGTCAAATCTATTTTTTCTTTGATATATGCCCTGATTTTTTTTCAAAAGAGAGTGGCATAAAAACAGTATTTTTCACATTTTTCGGACTTACGAGATATCACAGCTTAAGCAACGATGGTGTAAAAATAACAGTTTTGAAAGCAATATATATATACTATATTTATATATATATATATATATATATATATATATATATATATATATATATATATATATATATATTATATATATATAATATATATATATATATATATATATAGTAAGAAATGAGACACAAGTGAACTTCTCCCTCTGATTAAATACACAACATCGAGGAATTAAAAGTTAAAAAAAAGTTAAAAAATACATTTATTTTCTATTCATTTACAGAAGAATTTACAACTAATGATTTCCCCATTGCTGGATTTTAATTAAAGCTTTTTCCTCTCACCAACTCGCTTACAAAAAAAAAACATTTTGTTTCTTTACATATTATTGTCAACCAAATCAAAACAGACGTCAAGTATATATGGATCATATTTAGGAATTATATATATTTAGACAATGAACCTTTAAAATATTAAACCATTGTACATTTTAGATCAACGTCCATAAATAATAATAAAACACAAAATATTTATACAAGATATATAAAATCAATGTCGAAAATTTGTAATGGTAAATAAGATTGACTCATTTTTCAAATCATAAGAGAATATAAACGATAAAGCCAAGTATATATCGAAGTATACGTTCTGTTGTTTGTATCTTCCAATTGAAGATGGATATATTTATATATATATATATATATATATATATATATATATATATATATATATATATATATATATATATATATATATATATATTATATATATATATATATATATATATATATATATATATATATATATATATATATATATATATATATATATATATATATATATATATATATATGTAATGTATATATATATATATATATAGTATTAGGGTTGGCCGAGCTCCGGAATTTTCCGCACCGCACGCAAACACCGCACCAGGTCGTCATGCACCGCACCGCACCAAGTTTTTCATTGCGCACCAACCCGCACCACCGCACCGCACCGCACCAAGCAAATGCACGCACCGCACCGCACCGCACCGCACGCACGCAATTACCGACATATATATATATTATATATATATATATATATATATATATATATATATATAATATATATAATATATATATAATATAATAATATTATAATATATATATTTTATTTCACCTTTGGTGGGCAAAGGCCAGAGGCCTACTAAAATTCCACCAGAGTTAGGGGGAAAGACGGAACCATGGTCAAATTAAAGGCCAACGTGACCTGATACACGACGTTTGAACGTGTGTAAGTCATAGGAAGTTGAAAAAATAGAAGAAAGGAGTGTGTTCAAGATTTTACCAGTAGAGTACATGTAGGACAGAGCATAGCGGTTATGTCTGGGGTCAGAGAGTTGGACAGAGAAAGGACGAGACTGTGTAGAAATTTGAGTCGCACGAGCCCTTCTCGGTGGAGGAGGTATGTGACGAGAGAATTCAGAAGAGCAGTATCATTGTAATAGCGATATTATAGAGAGTGACGCAACAATTCGAAGCGCAGAAAGAGATTGAAGAGAGTTAGTAAGAGCAGGAGAGTTGATGAGACGAAATGCCCTAGACTCTACCTTCTCTAGGAGAGCTGTATGTATGGAACCAAATACATAGATGTGCGAAGCATACTTCATACAAGGGCGAACAACACCCCTTTACACAGCAAGCAAATGGGGTGGAGTGAAGAAATACTGAAGGCGCCTCAGAACACCCAACCTCTTAGAAGCTTGTTTAGAAAGAGAGGTAATGTGATCTTTCCAAGAAAGATCACGAGAAAAGGAAACACCGAGAATATTAGGAACAGATGAAGATCTGAGTTGAGTGTTTTCGAAGAAGATATCATAGTTGTATGGAAGATTGTGTTAGAGTGGAGAGATGGAGGAATTGAGTTTTTGAGGCATTGAAACAACCATTTTCTCTGCCCCAATTTGAAATACGAGATAGATCAGAGGTCAGCTGCTCCAAGGCAACCCTCCTTGCGTCTAGTAACTGTTGTTGAGAGGGGCGCCTTTCAAATTGAAAAGAGTAATGAAGGGTGGAATCATCAGCATGGGTGGATAGGAGATGAAGTAAAGAGGAGAAAGTTCATTTAATGAAAAAAAAGTTTGGAAGGAACAGATAGTTGAGGAACACCATTTAATAGATTTATAGGATGACAAAACGGAAACCAGAAAGGAAATATAGAGAAGGCCACGAGAAAGGGTAGATTCCGAAAGAGGGAGTTTGGAAATCAAAGCTTTGTGCCAGACTCTATCGAAAGCTTTCGATATGTCCAGCGCGACAGCAAAGATTCACCGAAATGCCGAAGAGTGGAGGACCAAGAGTCCGAGAGAAGGGAAAGAAGATCACCAGTAGAGCGTTTCTTACGAAAAGAAATACTAGCGATCAGAGATAAGATTAGAAGAATTGAGATTTTTCCAAATTTTCTGTTAAAGATAGATTCGAAACTTTAAAAAACGGAAGTTAAAGAAATTGGGGTAGTTAGAGGTTTTGAGAGGGGTCCCCCCTTTGGCACAGGCTGAATGAGCGCACGTTTCCAAGAAAGAAGGGAAGGTTTGAAGTAGAAAGACATAGGCGAAATAGTTTACCAAGGCATGGTGCAAACTCGGAAGCACAAGTTTTGAGAACCACAGGAGGGATACCATCAGGATCGTATGCCTTCTTAGTGTTAAAGCTCAGAGAGAGCAGAAATGATTTTAGAAGAAATTAAATTTTAGGCATAAAAGAGTTAGAGGGGGTTGAAGGAGTAAGAACAGCTCCGGAATTGTCTAAGGTTGAATGAAAGGCAAAAGTTTGAACAAAGAGTTCAGCTTTAGAGGAGGGCAAAACAGCAGTTGAACCGTCAGAAGATACTAGAGGAGGGAAAGAGGAAGAAGCAAAGTTAGAGTTGACATTTTTGCAAAATGCCAAAAAGGCGAGAGAAGAGAAGCCAGAAAAGATTTTGAATTTTCTACAAGAAAAGAGTTTTTAGTATCTCGAAGAATAGATTTTTGCACGATTCCGGATGAAATATAATTGAGTGAGGTTCTGGAGTTTGAAGACGACGGTATTCCCTAAAGGCAGCATCCCTGAGGCGAATAGCACGAGAATAGAGTTAAACCAAGGTTTGTTAGGTTTAGTAGAAAGGAAAGAATATGGAATGTACGCCTCCATGCCAGAGAGAGTCACCTTCGTTATGCGCTCTTACACTCCGAGGCCCCTCACGGAAACAGTAATCATTCCTTGGAAAATCAGAAAAGTAAACCGCAAGTCAGGCCAGTTAGTGGCACCGAAATCCAAAACGTCTCCTCGACGAAGGCGGGGGCATTTCTTGTGGAAGACTTGAAGTGACAGAACAAGATACAGAGATAAGAAGGTGATCGGATGAACCTAGAGGAGGAAAGAGTTTTACAGTATAAGGGGAAGGATAAGAAGTTAGGAAAAGATCTAGTATGTTGGGTTCATCACCATCGGGTAGGGATATGCACCAACTGCTCAAGGTTGTTTTGGATAGAAAATTGGTAGGCGAGTTCACCAGCTGGATCAAAAGAACTAGATGAAAGTCATTGGCGGTGGTGAACTTGAAATCACCTAAAATGATTGATTTCGGAGAAGAAAGAAGGAAGAATGTGTTCATTTTTGGATTAAGATTAGTCGAAGAATTTTGGATAGTCTGTAGATTAGGAGACAAGTAGACAGACAAAATGAATTTATTTGAGTCCAAAAAAGTTTAAGCCTTAAAGTAAAGAATTCAAAAGATTCCAAATTAGAGACACAAGAAAGGACAACATCATTGTGCACGTCTGCGCAATATCCGCCTTTGGCTGAAAATTGAGGATAGAGACAGTAGGAGGAAACAGAGTAGGGTTTGCTCTCAGAACACTCAGGCCTGATTCAGTTTTAAATATATTATATATATATATATATATATATATATATATATTATATATATATATATATATATATATATATATATAAAACAAATTAATGCTAAAAGAGTGAAAGAATATCACTTTGGTCTTTCTCAGAGGAGAGAAACAAATGGTTGTTTTCATGTCTCACTCTTTATCTTCTACTCGATAAAATTCTGACATCGCCATCAAATTTCGTCTGTCCTTAAATATTCTCGGATTTTTTCTCGTATCTTTCTTAAAGATACATACTCTTATGAAAACAATCTTCTGATTTTAATTTCGGACTTTTGAAATTTTTTACTTTTACAGGTGGCTTGTTTTCACTGTATGGAGACGTTAACACATCTGGATAGTCCCACTCATGTTGCTCTTGAAAAGATAGAATCTAAGCTTTCCCGTTTCAAAATTCTCTTCAACTTTCGCACCAAATTTTTACTTTCCATTCTATCCTCATTACAACCACTCCTCTACAATCCCTATCGAATACCTCCTCAATGAAACAGGATAGTGAGACACGTCTTTCTACAATCTATTTCATTTTTCTGTCGAAGAAATTTCGAGAGGAAATGAGGAAAGGTGGAATAAGATATTAACTTTAACTCTTCTGTCATGAATACCTTGAAAATATGAAAATTCACTTATATTATATATATATTAT
>SEYY01022323.1:0-17241 GCA_009176605.1 Armadillidium nasatum | reverse complement strand
CTTACATTACCTTTATAAAATAAATCAAAAAATGGCAAAATCATAGCTGCATCGGAGATGCTTCAAGGGGCGTCATCCAAAGAATGCCACTTAGGAGTTGGCGGCCTCCGATGATGGGGATGGTGTAGTCACGACCCTGCGTCCGGCTTTTCATTAATTTCTGTGACATTCGCGGTCTTTTTTCTAATTTCCCCTTTGTCGAAAACCATCTCTCTTCTTCTAAACCTCATCTCTTGTTTCTAACCGAAACTCAGGTGCTTGAGTGTACTGACAGCAAACCTTATTCTGTTACCTCCTACTGATTCTATCCTCAATTTTTATCCAAAGGCGGTTGTTGCACATATGTGCACAACGATGCTATTTCCTCTCGTGTCTCTAATTTGTAGTCTCCTGAATTCTCTACTTTATGGCTAAAGCTCTCTTGCAATTCTACTACTAAATTTATTTGTTCTGTTTATTTATCTCCTAATTCTACTGACTATAAAAAATTCTTCGGCTATTTAAACTCCAAAATAGAGCACATTCTGTCTTCTTCTCCTTTCTCTGAAATCATCGTTTTAGGTGATTTCAGTGTTCACAACCGCCAATGGCTTTCATCTAGTTCTCATGATCCAGCCGGTGAACTCGCCTACAACTTTTCTATCCAAAACAACCTTGAGCAGTTGGTTCAAATCCCTACCCGTATCCCTTGGTGATGAACCCAACATATTTGATCTTTTCCTTACTTCTTATCCTTCTCCTTATAATGTTAAACTCTTTCCTCCTCTGGGTTCATCCGATCATCTTCTTATCTCCGTATCTTGTTCTGTCTCTTCAAGTCTTCCGCAAGAACGGCCCACGCCTTCGGCGAGGAGACGTTTGTGACATTTCGGTGCTGCTAACTGGTCTGACTTCCGGTTGTACTTCTCTGATTTCCCATGGAATGATTATTGCTTTCGTGGGAGGGGTCCCTCGGAGTGTGCTGAGCGTATAACCGAGGTGTTTCTCTCTCTGGCATGGAAGCGTACATTCCATATTCTTTCCCTTCTACTAAACCTAACAAACCTTAGCTTAACTCTACTTGTTCTCGCGCTATCCACCGTAGGGATAATGCCTTCAGAGATTACCGTCGTCTTCAAACTCTGAAACTCATTCAATTTATATTTCATCACGGAATCGTGCAAAATCTATTCTTCGAGATCCCAAAAACTCTTTTCTCCGCCGCAAATGCAATTATCTTTCCGGCTCTTCTTCCTCTCGACCTTTCTTGCATTTTGCAAAAAATGTTAACTCTAACTTTGTTTCTTCCTCTTTCCCTCGTTTAGTCTCTTCTGATGGCACAGCTGCCGTTTTGCCTTCCACTAAAGCTGAACTCTTTGCTCATACTTTTGCCTCTAACTCTACCTTAGACGATTCCGGAGCTATTCTTCTTCTTTCAACCTCCTCCAACTAATTTAGGCCTAACATTGTAATTTCTTCTAAAGATGTCATTTCTTCTCTCTCTGAGCTCAACACTAAGAAGGCGTACGGTCCTGACGGCATTCCTCCTGTGGTTCTCAAAGCTTGTGCTTCTGAGCTTGCACCCTGCCTTGGTAAACTATTTCGTCTTTGCCTTTCTACTTCGATCTTCCATTCTTGCTGGAAAAGAGCGCTCATTCAACCTGTGCCGAAGAAGGGGGACCTCTCTCAACCCTCTAACTATCTTCCTATTTCTTTAACCTCCGTTCTTTCTAAAGTTTTCGAATCTATCCTTAACATGAGGATTTGGAAACATCTCAATTCTTCCAATCTTATTTCTGATCGCCAGTATGGCTTTCGTAAAGGACGTTCTACTGGTGATCTTCTTTCCCTACTTTCTGACTCTTTCGCTGTGGCTTAGACATATCGAAAGCTTTCTATAGAGTCTGGCACAAAGCTTTGATTTCCAAACTTCCCTCTTTCGGAATCTATCCTTTTATCTGTGACCTTTTCTCTAATTTCCTTTCCAGTCGTTCTATAGCAGCTGTTGTAGACGACCACCGTCCTTCCTATAAATCTATAAATAGAGTTGTTCCTCAAAGATCTGTCCTTTCTCCAACTCTTTTTCTAATTTTCATCAATGACCTTCTCTCTATTACTTCGTCTCCTATCCAGTTCTATGCCGATGACTCCATCCTTCATTACTCCTTTCAATTTGAAAGATGTCCCTCCCAACAGCAGTTGATAGACTCAAGAAGGATGGCCTTGGAGCTACTGACCTCTTATCTTTCTCGTATTTCAAAATGGGGGCAGAGAAAACATGGTCGTTTTCAATGCCTCAAAAGCTCAATTCCTCCATCTCTCAACTTGACACAATCTTCCACACAACTATGATATCTTCTTCGAAAACACTCAACTCAAATCTTCGCCTCTCCTCAATATTCTCGGAGTTTCTTTTTCTCGTGATCTTTCTTGGAAAGATCACATTATTTCTCTTTCTAAACAAGCTTCTTAGAGGTTGGGTGTTCTGAGGTGCCTTCTTGGTTTTTTTTACGCCACCCTAGTTGCTTACTCTGTATAGGGTTGTTGTTCTCCCCTGTATGGAATACGCCTCTCACATCTGGGGTGGTTCCACATATACACCTATTCTCGAAAAGGTGGAATCTAGGGCTTTTCGTCTCATCAATTCTCCTGCTCTTACTAACTTTCTCCAGACTCTTTCTTCCCGTCAAATTGTTGTATCACTTTCTCTATACTATCGCTATTACAACGGACATTGCTCTTCTGAACTCTCACGTCGAATACCTTCTCCATTGAGAAGGGCTCGTGCGACACGACTTTCTTCACAGTCTCATCCTTTCTCTGTCCAACTCTCCTACCCCAGACTTAACCTTTATGTTCACTCTTACATGTACTCTACGGGTAAAGTCTGTAACACACTCCCTATACCTGTTTTCCCAACTTCCTTTGACTTGCACACTTTTAAACGCCGTGCATCCGGTCATGTTCTCAAACTCTGGTGGAATTTTGTAGGCCTCCGGTCTTTGCCACCAGAGGATATATATATATATATATATATATATATATATATATATATATATATATATATATATATATATATATATATATATATATATATATATATATATATATATATATATATATATACTTTTTAATTTAATGTACCTTCATCTCCTTTAAATTTGATTAAAATAAAAAGATATTTGGTTTTCTCTGTATAGAGAATTTGGACAGAAAGAAAACGTATCGATAAAACCAGAAAAATATTTTAAAATTATCCTAAATTAACAATCAAGTGGAAGAAGTTATACTACCAGGATACATTAGTTATAACAGTATTCACTTACCATATTTCTTATACAAATAGAATCTGTAAAAAATTTTGCCTCATTCTCTTTAATTAAAACAATGATGATTTGCTATTTCTTTATTTAATTTACTGTAATCGCACTCCTTATATACATATATATATATATATATATATATATATATATATATATATATATATATATATATATATATATATATATATATATATATATATATATATATATATATATATATATATATAGAAAATTGCAAATACAAAAGTATATGAACTTTCCCTCACGAAATAATAAATGATAACTGAGGGCGAAAATCGTTTTTGCTTTGTTCGTGAATTCCGTCGTGAGTTCACGTGACAGTGATAGTTCTAAACTCAGATGAGTTGCCAAATCATATATATATATATATATATATATATATATATATATATATATATATATATATATATATATATATATATATATATATATATATATATATATATATATATATATATATATATATATATATATATATATATATATATATATATATATATATATATATATATATATATATATATATATATATATATATATATATATATATATATATATATATATATATATATATATATATATATATATATATATATATATATATATATATATATATATATATATATATATATATATATATATATATATATATATATATATATATATATATATATATATATATATATATATATATATATATATATATATATATATATATATATATATATATATATATATATATATATATATATATATATAATATATATATATATATATATATATATATATATATATATATATATATATATATATATATATATATATATATATATATATATATATATATATATATATATATATATATATATATATATATATATATATATATATATATATATATATATATATATATATATATATATATATATATATATATATATATATATAGGGGAGGACGTAGCGCAGTACGAACCTTAACACACGGAGTGATAGGATGGGCTAGACCATTCCGTTTCACTCCATTGCCCTTTGGTTCGTTCCTTTTCGGGTTTCATCTTCTCATAGGGTCTCTATAATAACCTTGACTCACATTGGAGTGCCTGTGCTCCAACTTTCTTCCTCCTTCACATGTTCCCTACAAATTTACAAACGCTTACACTTACATTATCTATTAAATGAATCAAAAATGAAACTTCAACTGCCTCGGAGAATCCAAGAGGGGTGGATTCCAAATATAGCCCTCATCTACTTCTTCCCCCATCACCACTTGGGAGTTGGTGGCCTCCGGTGATGGGGTTGGCGCCACCAAGACCTCTATGTCGACTTGCCCTGGTGCACGGTCTTCCTTTTTCATTAATTTCTGCAACATTCGCGGTCTTTTTCCTAATCTCCACCTTGTCGAACACCAACTCTCTTCTTCTAGACCTCATCTCTTGTTCTTAACTGAAACTCAGGTGTCTGAGTGCTCTGACAGCAAGCCCTACTCTGTTTCCTCCTACTGTCTCTATCCTCAATTTTTAGCCAAAGGCGGATGATGCGCATATGTACGCAATGATGTTCTCTGTTCTCTTGTCTCTAATATGGAGTCATCTGAATTCCCTACTTTATGGCTTAAACTTTCTTGCAACTCTACAACTAAATTCATTTGTTCTGTCTACTTATCTCCTAATTCTACAGACTATCCAAAATTCTTCAACTTTCTTGACTCCAAAATAGAACATATTCTTTCTTCTTCTCCTTTCTCCGAAATCATCATATTAGGTGATTTCAATGTTCACCACCGCCAATGGCTTTCTTCTAGTTCTCATGATCCAACTGGTGAACCCGCCTTCCAATTTTCTATCCAGAACAACCTTGAGCAGTTGGTGTATTTCCCTACCCGTATCCTTGACTGTCTTGGTGATGAACCCAACATTCTAGACCTTTTCCTAACTTCAAATCCTTCTCCTTATACTGTTAAACTCTTTCCTCCACTGAGTTCATCCGATCATCTTCATATCTCTGTATCTTGTCCTGTCTCTTCAAGTCTTCCGCAAGAACGGTCCCCGCCTTCGGCGAGGAGACGTTTCTGGCATCTCGGTGCCACTAACTGGTCTGACTTGCGGTCGTACTTTTCTGATTTTCCATGGAATGATTACTGTTTCCGTGGTAGGGGTCCCTCGGAGTGTGCAGAGCGCATAACTGAGGTGATTCTCTCTGGCATGGAGGCGTACATTCCATATTCTTCCCCTTCCACTAAACCTAACAAACCTTGGTTTAACTCTGCTTGTTCTCGTGCTATAAGCCGCAGGGATGCTGCATTCAGGGATTACCGTCGTCTTCAAACTCCAGAAACTCACGCAACTTATATTTCATCCCGGAATCGTGCAAAATCTATTCTCGTGATACCAAAAACTCTTTTCTCCGCCGCGAATGCAATAATCTTTCTGGCTCCTCTTCCTCTCGCCCTTTCTGGCATTTTGCAAAAAATGTCAACTCTAACTTTGCTTCTTCCTCTTTCCCTAGTTTAGTATCTTCTGACGGTTCAACTGCCGTTTTGCCTTCCTCTAAAGCTGAACTCTTTGCTCAAACTTTTGCCTTAAATTCAACCTTAGACGATTCCGGAGCTGTTCCTCCTCCTTCAACCCCCTCCAACTCATTTAGGCCTAAAATTGCGATTTCTTCTAAAGACGTCACTTCTGCTTTCTCTAAGCTTAACACTAAGAAGCCGTACGGTCCTGATGGTATCCCTCCTGTGGTTCTCAAAACTAGCGTTTCCGAGCTTACACCTTGCTTTGGTAAACTCAATTTTCCTAATCTTATCTCTGATCGCCAGTATGGCTTTCGTAAGAAACGCTCTACTGGTGATCTTCTTTCCCTTCTCTCTGACTCTTGGTAATCCACTCTTCGGCATTTCGGTGAATCTTTTGCTGTGGTGCTGAACATATCGAAAGCTTTCGATAGAGTCTGGCACAAAGCTTTGATTTCTAAACTTCCCTCTTTCGGAATCTATCCTTCTCTCTTTGGCCTTCTCTCTGATTTCCTTACTGGTTGTTCTATAGCAGCTGTTATAGACGGCCACCGTTCATCCTATAAATCTATTAATAGTGGTGTTCCTCAAGGTTCTGTCCTATCCCCAACACTTTTTCTACTTTTCATTAATGACCGTCTTTCTATTACTTCGTCTCCTATCCACTCCTATGCTGATGATTCCACCCTTCATTATTCTTTTCAATTTGAAAGGCACCCCTTCCAGCAACAGTTTATAGAATCAAGGAGAGTGGACTTGGAGCAACTAACCTCTGATCTATTGCTCATTTCAAATTGGGGCAGAGAAAAAATAGTCGTTTTCAATGCCTCAAAAACTCAATTCCTCCATCTTTCTACTCGACACAATCTTCCACACAACTACGATATCTTCTTCGAAAATACGCAACTCAAACCTTCATCTCTCCTTAATATTCTCGGTGTTTCTTTTTCTCGTGATCTTTCTTTTAAAGATCACATTATTTCTCGAGCTAAACAAGCTTCTAAGAGGTTACGTGTTCTGAGGTGTCTTCGTGGTTTTTTTTACGCCACCCCAGTTGCTTGCTCTGTATATAGGGTGTTGTTCGCCCTTGTATGGAGTATGCGTCACACATCTGGGGTGGTTCACTCATACAAGTCTCCTGAAAAAGGTGGAGCCTAGAGCTTTTCGCCTTATCAACTCTCCTGCTCTCACTAATTCTCTCCAATCTCTCTCTGCCCGTCGAAATGTTGCGTCAATCTCTCTTTACTATCACTATTACAATGGAAACTGCTCTTCTGAACTCTCTCGTCGCATACCTCCTCCATTGAGAAGGGTTCGTGCGACTCGTTTTTCTACACAGTCTCATCCTTTCTCTGTCCAACTCTCTGACCCCAGAATTAACCGCTATGCTCAATCTTACATATACTCTACTGGTAAAGTCTGGAGCACACTTCCTTCTTCTATTTTCCAGCTTCCTATGACTTATGCACTTTCAAACGCCGTGTATCAGGTCATGTCGGCGTTTAATTTGACCATGTTCCCGACTTTTCCCCTAACTCTGGTGGAACATTGGTAGGCCTCTGGTCTTTTCCCACCAGAGGTGAAATATATATATATATATATATATATATATATATATATATATATATATATATATATATATATATATATATATATATATATATATATATATATATATATATACATATATTGCTCTCTTAGTGAAAGGATGTTTGTTAGTGATCCAGTGCTGGTGTGTGTTTCTTTGTTTTTTTCTTATTTATTTTGTTTTAATTGATTTAATTTGTTATAAAGTTTTAGTCTATAAGTGTTATTAATTAATTATAGTAAATATTTATCCACGGAGGTGTTCTCCCTTTTGTAGCCAAATATTGTATTAATGTTTAAACTTTACCGTTTTAAATTTCCCATTTATTTTCTTCAATGGTCTATTTAAAACTAATTCATTCTTAGTTTACCTTTTCATTTATGTTCTCTTTTTTATCGTAAATGAATTTGATTTACTTTTAATTAAGTTACTATGTTATGGTTAGTTTTTGACTTTGTGGTGTGTAATTTAAGCTCTTTATGTAGATATTATTTAAGTTTTACTTTTTGTAAATTGTGTGCATGCTTATTCGGCTGTTCCTCTGTATGTATGTTTATTTTTTTGCTTGGTTGTATGTTTGTTTGTTTGTCTGTTTTACTTGTGTTTTGTGTGGAGAATGGCGAGTGTGCGCAGGCGTGGGTTCTCTATTCACTTTACCAATGTCCGTGTCTTACTCTCTAATTTAGCTTCTGTGGAATACCACCTCTGTAGCTCTAATCCTAACCTTTTGCTATTGTCTGAGACCCAAATATCTAAAGATTCCTGTTTTAAATTTTTTAATACATCGAACTATAACATTTCATAATTTCCCTTCTAAGGATGGAGTATGTGCCTTCGTAAACACTAACTCTCCAGTAACACGTCTTGTAAATCTTGAATATTCCACTAAATGTTCTGTGGTTTAAAATCTTTCGTCCTATTAATACAATAATCTTATGTTTCTCTTACTGTTCACCCAATAGGACATATTTTTCTACCTTTTTCAGTGCCTAACAACTTCTCACGAGACTGTTTCATCTTCACATCCAAATACTGACTCTTTTACTTAGATGATTTCAATGTACACAACACTGAATTGTTGGGTTCTCTCATTCTGATCCAGGAGGGGAGGATGCCGAATCACTCAGCATTCTCAACGATATGGAGCAACTAATTATTTAAGGAACCAACACACATTTCGGATCATCCCAACCACTTCTTCAGCACACTTGACTTATGCTTCACTACTAGTCCTTCTCTATATAAATACGCTGTCTTCGAACCTATTGGTAACTCTGACAGCAATCTAATTTCTCTTAATTTTCATGCTTTTTTTCGAACTGCTCCACCCTACCCAAAGCGTATCTTCTGTTACCTTGATCGTGCTGCCGGGCTTTGTGTTGCTTCTACGCTAACTATCCCTTTGTCTATGAAGACGAGTCAGTTTCTGCAAAAAAAATGGTTGGGCTGTGATCGTTGAAATGATAAACTGGTTCATTCCTTTTTCATATAAACCTTTCTCTCTTCAAAATCCATGGTTCGATCGCGCTTGCTCTCATGCCATTCAGGCTAGAGGAAACGACTATCGGGAGAGTGAAAATTTTCCTTCTTCTATCACTTTTCCTAATTATCATTCAGCTCGGAATCGATGCAGGAATATTTATTTAAAGCGGACTTTCACCAAACGAAGATGTGTTGAGCTACTAAATTCTCCTACTAATAAATCTTTCTGACCTCTTTCCAAAAACCTTTCTAATAACTTCTGTAAATCTTCCTTTCCTCGTCTTATTCGTTAAGATGGTTCTGTTCTAAATACTCCAACTGAAAAGGCTAATCTCTTCGACCTCCTGTTTTAATCTAATTCAATCCCTTTTTCCAGATAGAATTTCTTCCTCCTACTTCTATTCTCCGATGTCCCATGATTTTACCTGAGATTACATTTGATCAGATGCATAGGCTTCTGAAATCTATGAAGGTTAGGAAGGCATTTCTCTCCGAGTTTTAAGAGAGTGGGCTTCTGAGCTGGCTTCATCCCTCGTTCAACCTTTCTCTCTATGCCAAAATACTAGTACTTTCCCTCGCGCAAAAGTCCAAACTATTCCGGAAAAAAGTAGCCGCTCTAATCCTTCTAACTATCGAACTATAGCTCTCACTTGTATTCTGTCTAAGATTTTTGAAACCCTTCTCTACTCTCATTTCTTGGATCATCTGGAATCTCATTCTCTTCTTTCTGATCATCAGTATGACTCTCACAGATTTATGGTCTTCTACCCTAAGAAACCATGGAGAGACTTGTGTGGTGGTGTTTGACATATCTAAGGCATTTGACTGGGTATGGCTTACGTCACTGCTTTCCAAGCTCCTATCCTTTGGGTTTCCTCTTTCTGATTGCTTACCTATGTTTGGTTTTCTTTCTATTCGTTCCATTTCGGCTGTTGTTGATGAAGTGACTTCTTCATCTCTTGTCAGTAGTGGTGTTACTCAGGGTTCTGTCTTGTCTCCTACTCTATTCCTACATTTCATTAATGATCTTCTCTGCTGCTCATCTAACCCTATCTATTCAGTTGCCGATGACTCGACCCTCCATTCTTTTACTCATTTCAAATCTGCTAACTCCTTTGCATCTAGAATTGCCTTTCGTCTTCATCTTTCCGATCCTATTCTTGCAGATATGGATAGAATTTCCCAGTTAAATCTTCTCAATCTTGTGAAATTCAACTCTTTAAAAAAAAGTTCTTGAAATTTCCCTTTTAAAGACACCTAATAACTTTTCTGCTCCTTTCGATAGTTCTCTAGTCTCTCCTGTTGGCAATATTAACATCCTTGACCTTCACATAAACAAAAAAATGTCTTTGAAACCTCACACAAATGTCTTGGAAACCTCAAAGAAGCTGTTAGTTTTGCCTAAACTGCGAGAATTTTTTTTTTATCTTCGTAGTTACCTCAATTACACAAGGGCCTCATCCGCCCTTGTATGGAGTATTGATCTCATAAATAGGGAGGCTCAGGTTTCACACGTCTTTTGGATAGGGTTGAGTCAAATTCTAAAAGACTTAGAATTTGGTCCTCTCTTTCTAATTTACTTGTCCTTTTATCTTTCCAACGTGATGTTCGTGCCTTGTCTCTTTTCTATAGGTATTACAGGAGCAAATGATCGAGAGAACTGTCCACTTACATACCTCTAAATTTACCTTGGCCTCATAACACAAGAGGTGCATTGTCTGCACATAAATTTGTGTGAACCCCCAGTGGCAACTCCAGGCTTGCCCACTGTGGTGCCTCCTTCTTGCCTCAGTTTTGTAGAATTCTCGCTTATCTTCTGTGTTTACTGTTGAATTTAATATGTTACTTTAAAGCCCACGTTTGTGCTCACCTAAGAAATTTGCGTTAGGTGGGACATGTAGGGTTGTTCATATTCTTTCATTTCTATAACACCCCATCCTTGAATAGGTCTCTGCCCGTGAGTGGTGGTGATGTGTATATATATATATAATATATATATATATATATATATATATATATATATATATATATATATATATATATATATATATATATATATATTTAGGATAACCAAAAACATATGAGGACAGTTTTTTATTTTATTTATACTCCGAAAATTTAGGATGTTAAGCAGCCGCATCTAAGGTGTAGATTGACTTGTCATATACGGAGTTGACAACTTTAGGTGGAAATGGATAGGTTGTCTTTAAGCACAGATTTCCAATTCTGCAATAGTAATGCAAAAGGAAAGGAAATTTTAAGTTTTATTAATAAAAATAAATAAATAAATGTCGCCTGCGCACTTACATCGAAATTTCAACTCACCATAAATCCTGAGGAAGACGTATATGGACTGATGAAAGTTTTGAAAGAAACTTGGTCCTTCACTAGAAGCTACGGTAGAGTTGATCGCAACTTCAGCACGCAAGCTAATGTAGATGTTTAGGGTCTTTTGGATCACACCGAACTTGCTCGTCGTCCTTTTTCCATAAAAGAGGAACTGCTTCCTAAAATAGATTTCTAAAAAACTTGGGAAGAGCAGTTAGACGAGAACAATCAAATTGATAAACAAATAGACCCTTTATTTAAATGATTATAGAAAATAAGTGTAAATCTTGAGTAATAATACTCGTTAACACAAAGTAAGTGTGCACACCTTAAATTACGATAAATGTATAATTTACACTTAGTATGCAATATGCATGAATCGAATACCCTAATTTTAGACAAACACAGCTTGAACACGTCAACCTTTGCTATATTTAAGCAATTGAACCTTAATATGATTTAAGAGTAGATTTAATAAAAATTGCTCTAACGAGTCAATTTTTCCTTTATTGTTAAGGATTTTTAAACTCTTTTTTTTATAAACGCTATGTTACAGCGAATGCGCAAGCTTAAACAGTCTTGTCGCTACAATGACAAACGAAAAAAGCACAGCGTTATCACAAAGTTATGTTTTCGATACAAAGACAAACGACAATAGAGTAATGTTAAGACTTAGCAATCTTCGAATTCAACTCAGTGCTGATTAAAATGAGACATGTTACAAATTTTTATATACTCCGGGGGAGGGGATGGCTCTATCCATTTTGGGTAGAGTCATCATAAGATACCAGAGTATTACACGAAAATATGTCCCAACTTATGAAATGAAAAGATTCTTATTCAGAATCTGATTCTGAAGAGTCACTTTCTTTTAAGTGGACTCTTGCAGCTTTAGTTGCTTTACGAATAGGTCGAGAAACTCCCGAAGGTAAAATCGACGGAGGATACGACGAAGTTGAAGTTGATGACGAAGGAACTGAAGTAGGAAATGCACCTATTTGAGCAGGTTGAGATGATACTGATGGTGAACTCGCAGGTTGATTAGAACCACTATGGGTTAAAGACAACTCCAGAGGATACAAATGCTTGATCGAATGGAGATTGATTTGTCCTCCAGGAGATCTGACAAAGACAGAACGAACTCTTCCGTCGGGATACAACTCCCAACTGCCAAAAAGGACGTTCTTTTATAGGACTTCGAATGAGGACAGCATCATCCTCTTTGACTAGGTTCTTCCAGCCAGTCTGGTATAGATCCCTACAGGTTTCACGAAGGCTAAGTAAATATTCTTGATACCATCTTGTCCTGAATTCCTCAAAAGTATCAGAGGTCTTCTGTAGAGACTTGATCAATGCATTTCGAGAAGGAGTTATTGTTGTTGAGGGCTGATCGAAGTTTTCATTTCTTTTAAATACCATACTTGTTTTTGACTGTGGTTTCAAAAAACAGTTAGGTGTAAGAGGTAAAACATCATGAGAACTTGAAGTGTAGGTTAAAGGTCTTGAATTTATGGCATCAGCAATTTCGGCTAAAATCGTTACGAAGTTGAAATATTCAAGGGATGACCTCCCAATGGTCTTCATGAGACAATCCTTTACTACTCTCAGTAATCTTTCCCACATACTTCCTATCCATGGGCTGTATAATGGGATGCGACGATGCATGATTTGATTTTTCCGAAGAAACTCCATGCCATTCTCCGAAACGACGAAGGATTCAAAAGAATCTACTCCTTGAACAAAAGACTTGGCGTTATCACTATAGACAATTTCAGGAATTCCATAGCGACTGACGAAACGTTGAAATGATTTAATAAAGGAATCAGAAGACATATCAGATACTAAATCCAAATGAATTGCACGCACATTTAAGCATGTATAAATTATGATGAACATCTTCTGAGGTTGAGAAGCTCCTTTCACCTTCACCCACCAGTGTTTGGTGAAATCCACTCCAGTATACTGAAATGGTCGGAAAAGTTCTACTTGAGCTTTGATGAAATTAGTGAAACGAGGATATCTGAAAGCGAAATTATTATATTTTTTGCAGATGATGCAATCGGCAAGAACCCTCTTTATTGTGGCTCTTGCTGCAGTAATCCAAAATCCTTTAAGGCGAATATTTGTCAAAGTAGCCTGAATTCCCAAATGTTTGCAATCGTTGTGTGCATTTCTGATGAGAAGACAGGTGAGATGATGATTTTTCCCCAAGAGAATGGGATTGAGCACGTCAAAATTGTAGTAATTAGATCGAGCCAATCTACCTTTGCTTCTTATCAGAAGCTGGTCATCAAGAAACAAATTAAGATGGTTGACCATATCAGGAGGGAGATCCGTCAAAGATGGATTTTCTCTTGCTTGTTTCAAAAAATGCAAGTTCTCTTGGGAATGATTCTTCTTGCATTTCTCCTTAAGCAATATAAGCGTGCAAGTGTGTCACAATCAATATCAATTTTTCGCGTAATAGCAGAAAATTTATAAAGTAAAGAACAAACTCGAAAGAGAGTGTTAATATTAGAAAATTTTTCAAAATTGATAACTGGAATATTTTTCATTTGATTTACAGCTGAAAATACAAGAGTAGATGTACCGATGTTTTCCCCTTCCACTGCGGGCCAATATATGGGTGCAGCAGATAACCATTCAGGACCATATTTCCAAAAAGAAATATGTTTTTCAAACTCTGATATTGATAAACCTCTTGTAAGTAAATCTGCAGGATTTTCTTCAGATTTTCCAAATAAAATTTTGGGATCAGTTGTTGTTCTTCTCTTAAAGAAGAGATCATTTTATGAAGATCTTGGATTCTATTCTTGATGAACACACTTTTGTTCTTTTTCCCTCCTTTAAGAATCCAACTGAGTGAAATCTGAGAATCCGAAAAAACATTTAAGTTGCAGAATTTTGAATTTGGAAAACTACTTAGTAGTTGAGGTAAGCATTTGAGAGCTAAGAAGATTGACAGAAGCTCTAAACATGGTAGAGTTTTGCCTTTTAAAGGAGAAACCTTTCCCTTTGACCAAAGGATACTTGGTGTTTTTGAGCCAGATGAAACATAAACTACGAAACTATAACATTTCGAGCTTGCATCACAAAAGATGTGAAGTGACAAACCAGATCCTTCGGTTTCAAAGCACGATCTAGCAAAAGAAATAGTTTTTAAAGAATTTAGATCACAATGTAACTTTTCCCATAAGATCTTTAGTTCTGAATCGATTTCATCTTCCCATCCCATTCCTTGTTCCCATGTTTTTCGCATCAAAAGACGCCCTCTAATAGTAATAGGAAGGAACAGAGACAGAGGATCGAACACCTTAGAAATCTGTGAAAGTAGTTGACGTTTGGTGTTAACAGAGGTTAGGTTAAAATCACTCAGTCTCATAGAATCTGAAGTTGTATCAAAAAGATATCCAAGGACTCTTTCTTCTGGATTTTGATGAGATGTGATTTTGTTCTCCGACTTGAAAATTGTTCTGAGTTCTGGGCAATTTGACGTCCATGAACATAAATCAAATCCACCCTCTGACATTCGCGTGGTGATTTTATAATAAATATCCTTTAATGTGCTGATAGAAGAATGAGAAAATAGGAAATTATCCATATATAAATTGTTCTCCATTAATGAAGAACAAAGATCAAAAGGATATTGTTTGGCATGATGACGAATGACAGCTCCTAATATGTAGGGACTGACTGCTAGACCAAAGATGATTGTTGTATACCGAAAGGTATGCAAAACACCATCTTCCTCCCAGAAGAAACAGAACCTGTTACGGTCCTCCTCTTTTTTAAGCCGAATCTGTAAAAAGGCCTTAGAAATATCCGACAGCACTACATATTTGTTAGTACGAAATTGAAGTAAGAGTCTAAACAGAGAAGCCATCAGGTCCAGACCAGGGTAGCATGCCTGATTCAGAGAAGGCCTATTTCCATTTCGAAAGCTGCAGTTGAAGACCGAACGAATCTTGGTGGTTACTTGTTCAGCAGTCTTCAATACAGGACGGTGAGGGATCCATGTATACAGATGGAACTCTTTTGGAGACACTTGGATGCGTTCGATTATTCCATCTGCAAGATATTGCCGGAAGATGTACCCATAAGCAGATACAAGATTTTGTTTCAGAAGTTTCTGCTTAACTTTATGAAGAGCCGCAAGAGCCACCTGATGGTTAGATGGTACTTCTTCCAAAACATCATCGTACCAAGGTATCTCTACATGGTACTTTCCCTCCTTGAAATCGATACTCTGATGAAACTTCTGGTCAAATATGATGTCAATGGAGCCCTGGTCGGCCTCCTCATTGATTCCAATTGACTCCAACTTATAAATATTTTCAAGTCCGATGTCTAAATCCAAGTCAGAGTGCGTATGACTAAATGGATCAAAATAAGGAGGAGAAGGATCCATGATGGTGTTCAAAACATTTTCAGGAACCTTCTCTATAGACTTATGAAGAGAATGAGGCAACTTTAGTTGTCATGAGGTCTGAAGACCCTCTTCCTGATCCTGAATAGAATTGGTTTTAAAAATAGTCTCAATTTGAGAAGGAGTTAAAAAACTCTTAACGGGTCCAAAAGGAATAAAGCCATGACAGGATTCAATGGCACTTCCTTTTAAACAGTTGACTATTTTAAAGTGCTTCATCATGTACAGAACATCTATACCCGACAGACAATCCACATTACTGACGATGTCACCATGTCGGCCTTGATAGAAAAAGCGATCAGCTATATGAAACCCATTATGTCGAATATTATATTCGGCCCCCATCAGCCCTTTCACCTCAAATCCAATATCAATTTCAGGATCTATAAGGACAGGTATTTTGACAAAGGAGTCACAGCAGATGTTCAGTTCTAGGTCGATTGAATACAAGGTCTTGAACTGCTCTCCCAGAAAGGTTTTGATGTTACAGGTACGACGAGGAAGAGACATTAAATCTACTTCCTAACCTCTCCAGGAGCCTACTATGAAAGTAACTCCTCTGGGAACCGAAATCTATGAGTGAACGTACCACTACAATTTTATTCCCTCTTCGAACTTTAAGAGAAATAGTTGGCAAAATGTTACCAGATGGAGAGGAACCTGTATTTATACAAAGATGATTTTGGAAGATATCATTTTCCTCTGCAGGTGTAGCAGAAGGCGATGATGAAGTAGAAGGATCATCTTTAACTTGGGATTCTTTTCTTTATTTTGGACTTCGCACCTGAGGAGCAAAGAGCAGTGATATGTGTCTTGCTGTGACATAAGACACAAGGATGGCTGAGTCCATATCTCTTTGCAGGACATGCACTAGTTGAATGTTTTGTGCTGCTGCAGCATGAGCAAAGTCCAATTGCATTACAGCGCTCTCTCCTTGCAGACTGAGTAGTATAAACTGTGCAAGATGACATGAAGTGGGCACCCTCGCAAAGCTTACATTTAAAAGAGGTCATTTCTTTAGATGGATTAGACTTTTTTGAAGGGGTGGTTCGCTCTTGTCCGGAGTACTTGTTAGATGAATGATAAGATGAAGTTTTCTTTACACTGGAACTTGAAGATGACTTTCTTGATGATGAGGAAGTAAATTTTCCTTTTATTCTTTCCATCGACTTGATGATGGTGTGATAATGATCGAAAATTATATTAATAGACGGGTATTCGACTTGTGTCACGATTTTTAATTCGCGCAAAAAATTTGGAGGCAGCTTATCTACCACAATGTGGCTTAAAAGTCGACTTCCTGCGGACTCTTCCTCTGAAAAATCCTAAACCAAATTCTTTTAATTCGTGGAGATGAGCTCTCACTTCAGATACAAAAGTTCTTATTGCCTCTAGATTTTTATTTTCTATTGCAGGTGCAGTATATATCCGATGCAATATAGAATCGACAATGAAATTTTCATCGAGATATAAGTCTTTTAAAATTCTCAGAGCTATTTCGTAGTTTTCATTTACGTTTGGAAGGTGCTCCACATCTTTGAGAGCTAAACCTGTGAGGTGAGATTTAAGATATTGTAATTTAGAA
>SEYY01022322.1:2500-32500 GCA_009176605.1 Armadillidium nasatum | reverse complement strand
ATATATATATATATATATATATATATATATATATATATATATATATAATATATATATATATATAATATATATATATATATATATATATATATATATATATATATATATATATATATATATATATATATATATATATATATATATATATATATATATATATATATATATATATATATATATATATATATATATATATATATATATATATATATATATATATATATATATATATATATATATATATATATATATATATATATATATATATATATATATATATATATATATATATATATATATATATATATATATATATATATATATATATATATATATATATATATATATATATATATATATATATATATATATATATATATATATATATATATTATATATATATTATATATATATATATATATATATTATATATATATATATATATATATATATTATATATATATATATATATATATATATATATATATATATATTATATATATATATATATATATATATATAGGTAAATTTCTTCGGTGCTGCTAACTGGTCAGACTTGCGGTTGTACTGATTTCCCATGGAATGATTACTGCTTTCGTGGGAGGGGTCCCTCGAGTGTGCGAGCGTATAACCGAGGTGATTCTCTCTGGCATGGAAGCGTACATTCCATATTCTTTCCCTTCTACTAAACCTAACAAACCTTGGTTTAACTCTGCTTATTCTCGCGCTATCCGCCGCAGGGATACTGCCTTCAGAGATTACCGTCGTCTTCAAACTCCTGAAACTCATGCTACTTATATTTCATCCCGGAATCGTGCAAAATCTATTCTTCGAGATACCAAAAACTCTTTTCTCCGCCGCAAATGCAATAATCTTTCTGGTTCTTCTTCATCTCGTCCTTTCTGGCATTTCGCAAAAAATGTCAACTCTAACTTTGCTTCTTCCCTTTCCCTCCTTAGTCCTTCTGTACCACAACTGCATTTTACTTCTACTAAAGCTGAAACTCTTCGCCCAAACTTTTGCCTCTAACTCTTCCTTAGACGATTCCGGAGCTATTCCTCCTTCCAACCCCCTCCAACTCATTTATGCCTAACATTGTAATTTCTTCTAAAGATGTCATTTCTGCTCTCTCTGAGCTTAACACTAAGAAGGCGTATGGTCCTGATGGTATTCCTCCTGCGGTTCTCAAAACTTGTGCTTCTGAGCTTGCACCCTGCCTTGGTAAACTATTTCGTCTTTGCCTTTCTACTTCGATCTTCCCTTCTTGTTGGAAACGTGCGCTCATTCAACCTGTACCGAAGAAGGGGGACCCTTCTCAACCCTCTAACTATCGTCCAATTCTTTAACCTCCGTTCTTTCTAAAGTTTTCGAATCTATCCTTAACAGGAAGATTTGGAAACATCTCAATTCTTCCAATCTTATCTCTGATCGCCAGTATGGCTTTCGTAAAGGATGTTCTACTGGTGATCTTCTTTCCCTACTTTCTGACTCTTGGTCCTCCGCTCTTCGGGGTTTCGATGAATCTTTCGCTGTGGCGCTAGACATATTGAAAGCTTTCGATAGAGTCTGGCACAAAGCTTTGATTTCCAAACTTCCCTCTTTCGGAATCTATCCTTCTCTCTGTGACCTCCTATCTAATTTCCTTTCTGGTCGTTCTATAGCAGCTGTTGTAGATGGCCACCGTTCCTCCTATAAATCTATAAATAGTGGTGTTCCTCAAGGATCTGTCCTTTCTCCAACTCTTTTTCTAATTTTCATCAATGATCTTCTCTCTATTACTTCGTCTCCTTTACACTCCTATGCCGATGACTCCACCCTTCATTATTCCTTTCAATTTGAAAGACGTCCCTCCCAACAGCAGTTATTAGACGCAAGAAGAATTGCCTTGGAGCAACTGACCTCTGATCTATCTCTCATTTCAAATTGGGGCAGAGAAAACATGGTTGTTTTCAATGCCTCAAAAACTCAATTCCTCCATCTTTCTACTCGACACAATCTTCCACACAACTATGATATCTTCTTCGAAAACACTCAACTCAAACCTTCATCTGTTCTCAATATTCTCGGTGTTTCTTTTTCTCGTGATCTTTCTTGGAAAGATCACATTATTTCTCTCTCTAAACAAGCTTCTAAGAGGTTGGGTGTTCTGTGGCGCCTTCGTAGTTTTTTTTACGCCACCCCAGTTGCTTGCTCTGTATAGGGGTGTTGTTCGCCCCTGTATGGAGTACGCCTCGCATATCTGGGGTGGGTCCACACACAGCTCATCTTGAAAAGGTGGAGTCTAGGGCTTTTCGTCTTATCAACTCTCCTACTCTTACTAACTCTCTCCAGTCTCTTTCTTCCCGTCGAATTGTTGCGTCACTCTCTCTATACTATCGCTATTACAACGGACATTGCTCTTCTGAACTCTCACGTCGCATACCTCCTCCACTGAAAAGGGCTCGTGCGACACGTCTTTCTACACAGTCTCATCCTTTCTCTGTCCAACTCCGACCCCAGACTTAACCGCTATGCTCAATCTTACATGTACTCTACTGGTAAAGTCTGGAACACACTCCCTTTATCTGTTTTCCCAACTTCCTTTGACTTGCACACTTTTAAACGCCGTGTATCGGGTCACATCGGCCATTAGCGACCCCGAATCCGATTGCTCCCCAACTCCGGTGGATATTGGTAGGCCTTGGGCCTTTGCCCACCGGAGGAGACAAAAAAAAAAAAAAATATATATATATATATATATATAAGTCAAGGAAGTTGGAAAACAGATAAAGGGATGTGTTCCACACTTTACCAGTAGAGTACATGTAAGATTGAGCATAGCGGTTAAGTCTGGGGTCGGAGAGTTGGACAGAGAAAGGATGAGACTGTGTAGAAAGACGTGTCGCCGAGCCCTTTTCAGTGGAGGAGGTATGCGACGTGAGAGTTCAGAAGAGCAATGTCCGTTGTAATAGCGATAGTATAGAGAGAGTGACGCAACAATTCGACGGGAAGAAAGAGACTGGAGAGAGTTAGTAAGAGTAGGAGAGTTGATAAGACGAAAAGCCCTAGACTCCACCTTTTCAAGATGAGCTGTATGTGTGGACCCACCCCAGATATGCGAGGCGTACTCCATACAGGGGCGAACAACACCCCTATACAGAGCAAGCAACTGGGGTGGCGTAAAAAAACTACGAAGGCGCCACAGAACACCCAACCTCTTAGAAGCTTGTTTAGAGAGAGAAATAATGTGATCTTTCCAAGAAAGATCACGAGAAAAAGAAACACCGAGAATATTGAGAACAGATGAAGGTTTGAGTTGAGTGTTTTCGAAGAAGATGTCATAGTTGTGTTTGAAAATCGACGACAGGATCGGATCACGGTAAATACAATGATCGGATCATGTGAAGAGAACTAAATGCAAGGACGACAGGACTAGCCATCCGGCCTTGTGATTTCTCTGTCAACGGCTTGTAACTACTCCAGAACCAGCATTGGGAACCATTGCTCGGAGAAGCGCAATCTTTTGAAGACCCCTGGGAGAGAGTTGGTTTGAGAACGATGCTGGTCCTACTGAAAGGGTGAAAACCCTACCTGAAGAGTCTGGATAGGAATCATGGACCGGCATGGGGACCGGCGAGCCGAAGACTTGATCTTTTGGAGGGCTCTGGGAGAACTTCTTCAAGAAGATGGGGAAAGATGCTGGTTCCACTGACAGGGTGAAAACCCTTCCTGGGAGAGGATATATAGAATATAGATATATATATATATAATATATATATATATATATATATATATATATATATATATATATATATATATATATATATATATATATATATATATATATATAATATATATATATATATATATATATATATATATATATATATATATATATATATATATAATATATATATATATATATATATATATATATATATATATATATATATATATATATATATATATATATATATATATATATATATATATATATATATATATATATATATATATATATATATATATATATATATATATATATATATATATATATATATATATATATATATATATATATATATATATATTATATATATATATATATATATATATATATATATATATATATATATATATATATATATATATATATATATATAATATATAATATGCGTTAAATTACAAGCAAAATTAAATCAATCTTATATTTCGAAGTTAAGCTGAGTTGCAAAAAAAAGTAAATATCAAAACACTATAAATGAGAAACCAAAAATAAAATTTAAAAACTGACAAGATTTGTGAAAATAAACATACTAAAATCTACACAAATTAAATAACAAACTTACACTTTAAATCGGTCGAAAAAGAACATCAAATACTGAACATTTAAAACTAGAAAATAATTTTTTTAATTTAAATGGTTGTTTGTTTATCGAAATACAGTGTGTGTGTGTGTGTGTGTGTGTGTGTGTGTGTGTGTGAGAGAGAGAGAGAGAGAGAGAGAGAGAGAGAGAGAGAGAGAGAGAGAGAGAGAGAGAGAGAGAGAGAGAGAGAGAGAGATAGATAGATAGATAGATAGATAGATAGATAGATAGATAGATAGATAGATAGATAGATAGATAGAGAGATCAAATACAAGAATCTGAAATTTAAAAACTAAAAATATAAAAATGAAAGATTTAAAATTGAAATGAAATTGAAATTGAGAAAAATAATAAAATCAAATTCACATTAAAACTGGCAATAAAATTAAAACAAATATACTTAATGCATATAATAGATGCGCACAGTCTGATCAAAGTGTGCATAATTGGATAGAAGTAGAATTTGTATGGTTATTTAGCGATGGGTTTAGGTTCTTCATAAATAAGGATTCCAAAATCCTATCGTCATTAACTGAATTAAAAGGTTTTAGTATTGAAAAGTTATCGTTTAAAATAGGGTGGTTTAATTGAAAAGCATAGTCCCGGATAGGAGAAGCCTCATAATTTGTCGATGGTAGACTAGTTCTGAACGAAAGCCCCTTGTGCTTTGAGATCCGGACTGTGAAATGGAGAGAATTTTCCCCTATGCAGCAAGCTTTACAGCCTTGCACATTTATATTTATAAACCACAGAGGATCTCAATTACTTTGGGATAAAACATAATGGAATTAAATTGAAGAAATTAATACTCAAAATAGTGGATAAAGACTTTCGATATACTGAAGTATGAAAACATCTGTTTTACGATCTATAAGAATGCCCAAAAAAAGAAAGGTGGCTATTATTCTCTTGTTCCATAATATGAGCGTTTTATTGTTAAGGGGAGGGTCCAATCTTAAAAATTTGTTTTCGTTATTTGACCGGTTACCCTGAAATTTTCAGTGTGTACGCATTTTTCCAAAAGTTCTAAGTTGTTTTCTGACGATTTTCTGAGTCTATGAGTGTTTATTGTTAGGATAGTTTAAAAATTGAGAGGAATGGAATTGTCTTTAAAAGTAATAAAACAATAGCTTAAATATCTACGGAAAATAGGGGTTTAAAAGTAAGAGGACATTGATCCAACCAAACTGACTCGTATTGGGCTAAAAACGCATTAGCAAATGATGAGCCCAACAGGGAACTCATCCTCATGCCGTCAATTTGTTGGTGAAACATATTGCTAAAAAGCAAAATGGTGTCCTCTGCGGATAATTGTAGAATTTTTTGAAATGTATAGAACTAATATTAAAGTTAAGAGAGGGATCCAAATTAAGAGATAGATTGCTGCGTAATTATGTTTATTGTTTCAGAGACTGATATGTTGGTGTAATGGGACTTTCTCAACAATAAACACTCTCATATTAAACTTGCCATGAAACAAGAGAATAATAGCCACCTTTTATTTCTGGGCATTGGAGGCTCATACTTGTGATTGGAAGGCGCGATATGTAGCTTCTTGGAATATTCAAGCTCTCATATGAATTAAAAGGGTTCGGATTTCTTTTATTCTGGAACAAAACTTTTACGATAAAGCAAAAAAATTTTTTTGGGGAATCACTCCATTAATGAATGGGTGAGATACGAATTTTTAATTTTTGTCAAATTTCTTTAACCTTTATAGATTCGGAGATATATACCTCTTCACTTTTACTGGTATAACATTCTTTTCTAGACCAAACTTGTCCAACTTTTCAGAAACTCTCGAAGATGGGTATAGCTAAAGTTCGAACCTGAGACATTTTAGATCTTCATCCCTAAAAACAAGTTGTGAGGTAAAATGGAAAAAAATGTTTTGATTTTTTTTTTAACTTTAAAAAATTATAACTTTTTTTCAGAGATAGATATCTACAATATCTCAGGATTAGACTTTTGATATACTCTTCCTTTACAGTTCCTGAAAATTTGGACAATTTAGATTAAAAAAACAAAAAATTATACCGGAAGAAAGTGAAGTATACTTTTTTTCAAATTGGCACCTTCACTGTTTTTCTTATAACTTTTATGTTTCTTGACCGAAGTTTGTCAAATTTTCAGAAGCTATAGAGGAAGGGAATATCTAAAGTTCAATGGAAAGTCATTTGGGATATCTATCTATGAGGAAAAGTTATGATATTTTGAAATTTGACATAAAAATAAATAAATAAATAAATAAATAAAATAAAAAACAAATTAAAAATTTTTTTTTTTAATTTTCTTTAAAAATTTGGACAAGTTCTGTTAAGAAAAAAAGTTATGACTGAAAAAGTGAAGGGGCATGTATCTTCGAAACTATAAAAAACAGAAATTGCACAAGAAATAAGAAATGCCTATCTATAAAAGAGAAATTTCAAATTTTTTTAAACTTTATATAGCAAAAATTTTTATTCCAGAATATAAATATCGAAAAAAAAAAAAATCGAACCCCCCTAATTAATGAAGTTGCTGACAGTGCAGAGGCATATCATTTGTAAGAATGGAAACTGACAACGCAACCTGAACAATGGGTGTTCAAAAGTTGGAAATAAAACAAAGAGGAAGTTGTGATCATTATTTCAGCATTTAAGGCGACTAGAGAGAATTTGCAGAAATGTTTTGCATTTTGGGAATATGCTCGGATTAATAGTTCGATTTTTGATATCTAGATCAGTATGTTCTTTGGATGATCGCAGCAATACCATATCTCAGGATTTGCTCTGTACTGCAATTCAAACTTACATCGAGAGCCTTTATTTGTGTGAGTTCCTTTAATACACCGGAATTGATTTCTAAATTTTGCAGAATCTTTTAAAACATCAAACAAAAGCAGTTTTAAAATATTTGAGGACAGTCTTTACTGCCTCATTGAATATTTAAAAACCTTCGCCTTTATATACTGATCTCATTAGGTGCCAAAAAGTTCATTAGAGATAATTCCAAAGAATAAAAATGCAAATAAAGAAGGGTCACCTTAGCGACCCACAGATCCAAGGTATTTCAATAATCTAAAAAAAAAAAAAAAAAAAAAAAAAAAATTACAATTTCATCACTCTGTAATTTCTTTGTACTGCATAGATTCAAGGATAGGGATTTTATTCAGAAAATAATATTGAAATAGAGATAATTTTGAAGCTATATTTTTTTACTTAAAAGTCAACAAATGTAATTACTATTCGATTTTTAAGTATTATAACTCAAATTATATTATGAATATTAATGAATCATAAATTGTGTTTTTAAAACTTTTATTTTATTTCATCCAATTTAGGAAAGATTTTTTGTCATAAATTTTTTATTTTTTTTAAATATTGAAAATATAGTTATATTTGAGGCGGACATGTAATATCATGGCCTTTTTATATTTATGTGTTCATGAACGTGTATTTGAGGGCATGTGTACTATTATGTGCACAGATTTCTGCTAATGCGAGTGTGTGTTCCCTTATTGTATTTGTTTGTATGATAAAGCATGCTTCATCAAAATCCTCTTTACGTCATTACTTTACATTCTTTTCGGTAGCCATAATATTTTTTGTATTCCTTCACTATTATATTGTAAATTAATTGTTTTTGTATCTTAACCAAATTACTCCTCATATAATTTTGATTTGGAAGTTTGATTCCAGGTTTATGAACAAGAAAAGCGTTGTCTAATACGTGATATTCATACCCCAGAAGGCACATTGCATAAGCCTGAAATAAAAAATATTAATTTAAAGAATTTTTGAAATTTAAATAAACACAAGTGTTAAATAAAAAAATCATTCACTATTCCTTGGTGAATTATATTTATGGAAAGATTTGTGCAAATAAACTTTAAATATTAGTGTTTGATCTTTTCGATTAATTTGAATTTATCTTCACTCATGGTACTAGGTAAATAGAAAACATTTTAGACACAGATACCTTTGCTTAATTTTTCCTGAATAAAATATTTATAAAAAGTTAAGATTAAATTAGTTGCGGCTACATTCGATGTAGCGATAAAATATTTAAATGAAAATCTTAAGAACTTTATAATTTGAACTAGTCGTCCTGTCACCTGCATTATTTTAGCTTATCTCTTTTTTAGTGTAATACATAAATATACAAATATTAATTTGAGAGCGTATGAACTGTTAGTAATTTTATTCTTTTTCAGAAAACAAATTTCACCGACTAACGATAATATCGCCCCTTCAATTGGATAAAAAAACGACAACACAAAAATATATTTCAATTTGGTCTTGATTCAACAAGACTCAAGTTTTATATCATTTCACGTAATTTTTTTTTTTTTTTTTTTTTTTTTTTTTTTTTTTTTTTTTTTTTTAACCGTTCATATGGGGAACTATCATAACCTTTGCTTTATCATGATTATTGATGACACAAACTAGAGAAAAAAAATTTGAAGCAGAATAAAAAAGCAGCAGTTTTTACCTGAGTCATTTTATTGGCTCTTCCCTCAGAGGAAAGACGTTCGTCGAAAATTGGTTCATCATTTGTTCCAATGTAAAATGGCTCCCAACCTTTGAATGATTTCGTACGTGTACCTATTTCAATCACTGATAATCCAGAGTTTCTTTTCGACGTTCTCCATTTCTTGTATATATATATATATATATATATGGTAAAGGTGGAGATTGTTTCTGAGTTTCGATTGTTAAAAAATATCGAAAATCGAAAATATCAGAGAAGCCTATCGTAAACAAGAGAGTTGTCAGAGGTACGAGGTACTATTACTAGACATAGACACAATTATTATTACTTACTTTTCTAGCAGAACCTAATTCGACTTATCATAACCTGAACTACCGAAATTGCCGTAAAAAGAGGCCTAACCTACACAAGAATTTGCCGTAAAAGAGACCTAACGTACACAAGAACGTTTGCACGACATAGTAGCCTAGGGCTAATTATAGGCAGGAAAATATCGATTAAAATTGAATATCGACATAAAAAAATATCGATATAAAAAATATCGAAACTCAGAAACAATCTCCACCTAAGCCTATATATATATATATATATATATATATATATATAATATATATATATATATATATATATATATATATATATATATATATATATATATATATATATATATATATATATATATATATATATATATATATATAGATATATATATATATATATATATATATATATATATATATATATATATATATATATATATATATATATATATATATATATATATATATATATATATATATATATATATATATATATATATATATATATATATATATATATATATATATATATATATATATATATATATATATATGGTTCTCTCCCTTTCGCGCTCACCTTCTTCTACACTGAGTAGGGTCTCCTTTACACTCATAAAACATTAATACTAACACCCTTTTCAAAAAAAGAAAAAGAAAATCAGTAATGGCGTCAACTTCGGGAGCCTCGGAGAAGCCCCAGGGGTTGGCTTCCAAATATAGCCCCTCATCCACCCCTTCCCCCATCACCACTTGGGAGCTGGTGGCCTCCGGTGATGGGGCTGGTTCCACAAAATCACAGCTGCCGGCTTGTCCTGATGCACGGTCTATTTTTTTCATTAATTTCTGCAACATTCGCGGTCTACACTCCAATTTCAACTTTGTTGAACATCACCTTTCTTCTACTAGACCTCACCTCTTATTCTTGACCGAAGCTCAGATGTTTGAGCTTTCTGATAGCAAACCCTATTCTGTTTCCTCCTACTGCCTCTATCCTCAATTTTTAGCCAAAGACGGTTGTTGTGCTTAAGTGCGCAACGATGTCGTTTGTTCTCGTGTCTCTAATTTGGAGTCTTCCGAATTTTCCACCTTATGACTTAGGCTCTCTTGCCATTCTACGACTAAATTCATTTGTTCTGTTTATTTATCTCCTAATTCTACTGACTATCCTAAATTCTTCGGCTATTTAAACTCCAAAGTAGAGCACATTCTTTCTTCTTCACCTTTTTCTGAAATCATCATATTAGGTGATTTCAATGTTCACCACCGCCAATGGCTTTCTTCTAGTTCTCATGATACAGCTGGTGAACATGCCTTCCATTTCGCTATCCAAAACGACCTTGAGCAGTTGGTGCAGCTCCCTACTCGTATTCCTGATCGTCCTGGAGATGAACTCAACATTCTAGACCTTTTCCTAACTTCTAATCCTTCTCCTTATACTGTTAAGCTCTTTCCTCCTCTGGGTTCATCCAATCACCTTCTTATCTCTGTATCATCTTCTATCTCTTCAAGTCTTCCGCAGGAAAGACCCCTTTTTTTTGTAAAGAAACGTTTGTGGCACTTCTGTGCCACAAGCTAGTTGGACTTGCGGTCAGACTTCTTCGATTTTCCGGGGAATGATTATTGCTTCCGTGGTAGGGGTTCCTCGGAGTGTGAAGAACGCATTACCGAGGTGATTCTCTCTGGCATGGAGGCGTACAGTCCATTTTCTTTCCATTCTACTAAACTTAGCAAACTTTTGCTTAGCTCCGCTTGTTCTCGCCCTATTTGCTGCAGGGATGTTGCCTTCAGGGATTACCATCGTCTTCAAACTCCAGAAACTCAAGCTACTTAAATTTCATCCCGGAATCGTTCAAAATCTATCCTTCGTAACACGAAAACCTCTTTTCTTCGTAGAAAATGTAATAATCTTTCTGGTTCTTCTTCTTCACGTTCCTTCTGGCATTTTGCAAAAAAAGTCAACTCTAACTTTGCTTCTTATTCTTTCCCTCCTTTAATATTTTCCGACGGCACAACTGCTGTTTTACCATTTTCTAAAGCTGAACTCTTCGCTCAAATTTTTGCATCTTATTCAACCTTAGACGATTCCAGAGCTATTCCTCCTCCTTCAACCCCTTCTAACTCAATTATGCCTAAAATTAGAATTTCTTCTAAAGATGTCATTTCTGCTCTCTCTGAGGTTAATATAAGAAGGCGTATGGTCCCGATGGTATTCCTCCTGTGGTTCTCAAAACTTGTGCTTCCGAGCTTGTACTCTGCCTTGGTAAACTTTTTCGTCTTTGTCTCTCTACTTCAACCTTCCCTTCTTGCTAAAAACGTGCGCTCATTCAGCCTGTGCCGAAGAAGGGGGACCCCTCTCAACCCTCCAACTACCGTCCTATTTCTTTGACCTCCGTTCTCTCTAAAGTTTTCGAATCTATCCTTAACAGGAAGATTCGAAAACATCTCAATTCTTCTAATCTTATCTCAGATCGCCAGTATGGCTTTCGTAAGAAAAGCTCTACTGGGTGATTTTCTTTCCCTTCTCTCTAACTCTTAGTCCTCCGCTCTTCGGCATTTCGGTGAATCTTTTGCTGTCGCGCTGGACATATCGAAAGCCTTCGATAGAGTCTGGCACAAAGCTTTGATTTTTAAACTTCCCTCTTTCGGTATCTATCCTTCTCTCTGTGATCTTCTCTCTAATTTCCTTTCTGGTCGTTCTATAGCAGCTGTTGTAGACGGCCACCGTTCTTCCTTTAAATCTGTTAATAGTGTTGTTCCTCAGGGTTCTGTCCTATCCCCAACACTTTTTCTGCTTTTCATTAATGACCCTCTCTCTATTACCTCATCACCTATCCACTCCTATGCTGATGACTCCACCCTTCATTACTTCTTCCAGTTTGGAAAACGTTGATAGACTCCAGAAGGGTAGCCTTGGAGCAACTAATCTCTGATCTTTCACGTATTTCAAATTGGGGCAGGGAAAACATGGTTGTTTTCAATGCCTCAAAAACTTAGTTCCTCCATCTCTCTACTCAACACAATCTTCCACACAACTATGATATCTTCTTCGAAAACACACAAATGAAACCTTCTTCTGTTCTTAATATTCCTGGCGTATCCTTTTCTCGTGATCTTTCTTGAAAAGATCACATTACTTCTCTTTCTAAACAAGCTTCTAAGAGGTTGGGTGTTCTGAGGCACCTTCAGAATTCATTCACTCCACCCCAGTTGCTTGCTCTGTATAGGGGTGTTGTTCGCCCTTGTATGGAGTATGCTTCACACATCTGAGGTGGTTCCACTCATAGAGCTCTCCTTGAGAAGTTGTAGTCTAGGGCTTTTCGTCTAATCAACTCTTCTGCTCTTACTAACTCTCTTCAATCTCTTTCTGCCCGTTGAATTGTTGCTTCACTCTCTCTTTACTATCGTTATTACAACGGACACTGCTCTTCTGAACTCTCTCATCGCATGCTTCCTCCATTGAGAAGAGCTCGTTCGACACGTCTTTCTACACAGTCTCATCCTTTCTCTGTCCAACTCTCAGACCCCAGACTTAACCGCTATGCTCAATCTTGCATCTCGAAACAATGGCTATAAATAAAATTCTTAAATAAAATCAGTTTTATTGAGTTCCAAAATACTTATATTAATCAACGTTTCGAGAATCTTCTCTTATCCATCATCAGGATTTTAAAGTTATTTCGTATTATATAAATCTACGATGGTAAAATTTTTGTAGAATATAAATAATCAATTAACAACAGAGAGCACTTCTTTAACCAGAACAAGGGGAGCACACATATTAGAATAGGAGCAACTGAAAAAGACATACACATGAAGTTGAGATAACTTCTTTCCCAGAGAACCTTAACCTAATTAGACCTAGGGTTTCCACATGCTCATTTAATTCAGTGTGTGCGTTTAATACCGTATTTACGCCTTCAGCCTTTATAAGACGATAAACCCTAGACTTCACCTTTTCAAGAAGAGCTGTATGTGTAGAACCACCCCAGATGTGTGAGGCGTTTTCCATACAGGAGAGAACAACATCTATTTAAAGAGCAAGCAACTAGGGTGGTGTAAGAAAATTCTGAAGGCGCCTTAAAACAACTAACCTCTTAGAAGCTTGTTTAAGAAGAGAAGTAACGTGATCTTTCCAAGAAAGATCACGAGAAAGAGAAACACTGAGAATATTAATGAGAGATGATGGTTTGAGTTGTGTGTTTTTGTAGAAAATATTATAGTTTGTGGAAGATTGTTTCGAGCATAGAGATGGAGGAATTGAGTTCTGGTGGCATTGAAACTACCATGTTTTCTCTGACGCAATTTGAAATGCGAGATAGATTAGAGGACAGTTGCACCAAGTTTCATCTATTAACTTCTTTTAAGAGGGGTGCCTTTCAAATTAAAAAGAGCAATAAAGGATGGTGTCATCAGCATAGGAGTGGATAGGAAATGAAGCAACAGAGAGAAGGTCATTAAGAAAAAGCATAAAAAGTGTTGGGGATAGGACAGATCCTTGAGGAACACCAGTATTAATAGATTTAAAGGATGAACGGTGGCCGTATACAACAGCAGCTATATAACGAACAGAAAGGAAATAAGAGAGAAGGTCACATAGAGAAGGATAAATAAAGAAGAGGAAAGTTTCGAAATCAAAGCTTTGCGCCAAACTCTATCGAAAGCTTTCAATATGTCTAGCGCGACAGCAATAGATTCACCGAAATAACGGGAGAGCGGAGGACCAAGAGTCAGAGAGAATGGAAAGATCACCAGTAGAGCGTTTCTTACAAAAGCCATATTGCGATCAGAAATAAGATTAGAAGAATTGAGATGTTTCCAATCCTTCCTGTTAAGGATGGATTCGAAAACTTTAGAAAGAATGGAGGTTAAAGAAATGGGACGGTAGTTAGAGGGTTGAGAAAGGTTCCCCTTTTTCCTCAAAGACTGAATGAGTGAACATTTAAAGCAAGAAGGAAAGGTTGAAGTAAAAAAACAGAGACGAAATAGTTTACCAAGGAAGGGTGCAAACTCGGAAGCACAAGTTTTGAGAACCACAAGAGGGATATCATCAGGACCGTACACCTTTTTAGTGTTAAGCTTTAAGGGAGCAGAAAAGACGTCTTTATATATATATATATATATATATATATATATATATATATATATATATATATATATATATATATATATATATATATATATATATATATATATATATATATATATATAGTAATGGATCGGATGTCATATTTTCCAATTTGCGGATGCGGATGTTGAATTTTGGAGAAGTGCGGATGCGGATGTTGAATTTTAGAAAGTGCGGATGCGGATGCGGATGTTGAATTTTTCAAACGTGCGGATGCGGATGCGGATGCGGATTTTGAATTTTCGAAAAGTTCGGATGCGGATGCGGATGCGGATGCGGATAATTTTGATGAGGATGCGGATGCGGATGCGGATGTATATATATATATATATATATATATATATATATATATATATATATATATATATATATATATATATATATATATATATATATATATATATATATATATATATATATATATATATATATATATATATATATATATATATATATATATATATATATATATATATATATATATATATATATATATATATATATATATATATATATATATATATATATATATATATATATATATATATATATATATATATATATATATATATATATATATATATATATATATATATATATATATATATATATTTCACTATCACCTTTCCCACTTTCGTGAGGTGGTGCCCGCCACAATTCCCTTACAAACATAACTATTCTTACCTTTCAACGCTTTCACCACCTCCCTCCATCTCTGTCTCCATAAATCTTCTACCCTCGTCTAAACTCAAATTCCTTCCATCAAAATCACTCTCACTCCATCCATCCATCTCCACTTTGGCCTTCCCCTCCCCCTACCTTTCCCCTATCTACATCGGATCTACGTACCTTGCCAACCATTCTGTTCTCTTTCATTCTTCACATATGTCCAAACCATTTTAGCACATCCTCCTCCTCTCTATCAATTACACCCTTCTTCCATTTACACATCTCCCTTATTCTTTCATTTCTAATCCTATGAATCCTTCCCAATTTATATATCGCTCTCAAATCTTTCATCTTAAAGACATTGAAACTTTTTCTCGACCGAGCACTTATCGTCTATGTTTCACACACATACAATACAGAAGGTGAACACATACATTCAAACATTCTTATCTTTATTTCTTTCGAAATTTTTCCTTTCTTCCATACTTTTCTTAGGTCCCCCAATACTTTCATTCCTTCTACCACTCTGTCCTTTATTCCTTTTTCCGTCCCACCCTTACCTTCCACCCACCATTACTAGATATTGATTGACCGAGCACTTATCGTCTATGTTTCACACACATACAATACAGAAGGTGAACACATACATTCAAACATTCTTATCTTTATTTCTTTCGAAGTTTTTCCTTTCTTCCATACTTTTCTTAGGCCCCCCAATACTTTCATTCCTTCTACCACTCTGTTCTTTATTCCTTTTTCCGTCCCACCCTTACCTTCCACCCAACATTACTAGATATTTGAATTCATTCACCTCCTCAAGTTTCCATTCTCACACTTCTACAAACCAATTCCTCCCTCCACATTTCCTCATCCCCACCTCCAATCCTCATAACTTTATTCTTCGCTGGATTGAATTTCAATCTCGTGTTTGCACATTTCCCTTCAAATTCTCTCACAAGTATTCTCATCTTTTCTCCAGATTCTGCCACCAACACATGCCGCATCATCTGCAAAAAAGTAAAACATTCACTTCACATTCACCCTCCATATTTCTCAACGTAATACTCTTCCCTTCTCTCTCCATTTTTCTAAGTAAACCATTCATCAATAGATTAAATAACATGGAGATATTACAAACCCCTGTCTCAATCCCACTCCTATGCTAAACCAATCCGATAGTTTTCTCTTCACCCTCACTCTTGATCTACAATTCGCATTTATATATATATATATATATATATATATATATATATATATATATATATATATATATATATATATATATATATATATATATATATATATATATATATATATATATATATATATATATATATATATATATATATATATATATATATATATATATATATATATATATATATATATATATATATATATATATATATATATATATATATATATATATATATATATATATATATATATATATATATATATATATATATTAGGAAGTGATGTTGAATTTTCGAAAGTGCGGATGCGGATGCGGATGCGGATGCCATCACTAATATATATATATATATATATATATATATATATATATATATATATATATATATATATATATATATATATATATATATATATATATATATATATATATAATTAGTGATGGATTGCATTTCATATTTTCTCATTTGCGGATGCGGATGCGGATGTGGATGATGAATTTTCAAAAGTGCGGATGCGAATACCATCACTAATACAGTAGTATAGCACCCGCTTTCTCCGCATGAATGCAACAGGGAAAAAGGGGTGTATCAATATTGCAATATTGTAGAAAATTTTCAGGAAGGTTCTTGAGGGTAAAAAAGGGCCTAAAGGCTTAAATGTTGCAATCTTGCAAGCTATTTTGCTTGCAACGTTTTGCAAAAATATCTGCCCACCTTTAGAAGGCTCCTCCCCCACACGAAATATTAACCATTACTTCAATATTGCAAGGTCGTGAAGGTACCTGAGGCTTAAAAAAAATCAGTCATGCTGCAATGTTGCAAGCTATTTTGTTTGAAATATTGAAGCAATTTTAAATTTATCGTATTTCAAAGGGGTTTTCAATTTTTAGGAGTATTTTCCCTCCCAAGAGTTGAATATGATATTTATTTTGAGATGGAGCCTGATCTGAAGTCAGAGTCAGTGTTAGAGTTGGATTTTAATAATTTTCCATTTTTAGTGTTATTTTTCCCCTAAAATTTGATTATAATATTTATTTTATTGGATTCTGACTCAGAATCAGAGTTGGAGTCAAAATCGAGTAAGTGTCAGATTTTTAGAGGTATTCTTTTCTCTGAGAATACGAATATAACGTTTATTTTAAGATCAAATTTGCCGATTAGACTTAAGATGAGTTATCATCATCATCATTTTACAAAGGAGCCAGTTGGACTCAGGTTGATCAACATTACATAAAGCTTATTCAGGTCCTTCCCAGAAGAAGAAGGAGGAGGAGGTGGAGGAAGAGGAAGAGGAGGAGGAGGAGGATTAGGAGGACACAATAAAGAAGGAAGATGAGAATAGAGCAATAACAACAAAGATAGCAAAAATAGTTTTTCATGGTTGCGTAACAATAATAACAACAAGAAAACAAGATGAAGGCGGCTTTTTAAAATGTTAACATGTAAAAATATTGTCATGCAAAAGAATGGATATTATTATTTATAATAATAATAATAATAATAATAATAATAATAATAATAATAATAATAATAATAATTATTATTATTATTATTATTATTATTATTATTATTATTTTTATTATTATTATTTTAAAACAATGGTAATATCAATTTAAAAGTGATTTATATATAGTAATAATGAAAACAAAAATATATAAATAATAAATAAAAATATTAAATAATATAATTACCTAGTCGGAGAGATGCACTAAACATTGTTTTCACTACAAAGGAGACTCCGAATTTCATCTCGCTTATTGGAACATTATAAAGTTTAAACATAAGTAGGTCATATAACAAAACTGACGCAAAATTTCCTATCTCTCTCTATAACGTTTAATGTTCACTTGAAATTTTTAAGATAACAATCTTTTAGTGATTACCCTAACTAAATAAAGAAATGAAAATAAGTGGAACGAAGCAAATAACCACCCCATTTTTAAGATAAGCATCAAAATATTTCCAATTTAAAAGCAAAAAAAAAAAAAAAAAAAAAATAAAAAAATTAAAAAAGAAATAAAAATAAAAAATAAAAATAAAAGAAGAGAAAGAAAAATAAAAAATAAAAAAAAAAAAAACATTACTTTGTGTCTTTCAAATGAATCATATGTTTACACATAAGCACATACACATACATTTACGCTATATAGTTGATTCACATTATTATTATTATTATTATTATTATTATTATTATTATTATTATTATTATATTATTATTATTATTATAATTTTTTTCCTCTTTTCGTTATGAAATATAGATAAAAAAATCATTCTCTTGTCTACAAAAGCGGTTTATCAAGTTTCATCAGTTTCGTGACGTCATAGCGTTCGAAAGTTATTATTGAGTTATGTCTTCCAATCAGCTTTCAGTCTTACAAATGCATCAAAGTATTAATAACCTTTTCGTTATCTCAATACCTTTAGGCAGTGCTCTATTTGCTTATAACTTTATATCTAATGATAATTTGAAAAATTATTTTGTTTATCATGTTTTGCATTATAGAGAGGAATGTAGAAACATACTGGTGTCTAATCCATGGGCCAAAGGTAATGTTTTATTTTTTTTATTTTTATATTTTCACTGTTTCATATTACTCTATGGGCGAAAAATGTTTATATGTATAAGCGACGATGTGTGTGTGTATTTGAGTATTTTAATGTGTTTGGTTTGTGAATTTAAAAGAAATAATTGTTGAATAACCTTAAGATGGAAACACTTAAAAAAAATTGCTAAGTGAAAACTTATTGAGGTAAATTTACCTAGAAAGTTGCTAGTTTAAGTTATTGCGTTTTCCTGTGTTAAAATTGGTGAGGTAGGATGCGTTTCGTGTCTCGTAATACATCAGAGACATTACTGATGAAAGAGAAAGAATGAATGGAGCAAGGCAAATTGGTAGAGAGTTAGATAGATAGGTAGATACATAGAAAGGTAGAAAGAGGTGAATATCTATAAATATAGATAGATAGGTGGTTAGATGAGTAAATTAACGGATTGAGAGAGAGAGAGAGAAGTAATAGAGAACGAGAGTTAGAGAGAGAGAGAGAGAGAGATGAAAAAAAAAAAAAAAAAAAAAAAAAAAAAAAAAAAAAAAAAAAAAAAAAAAAAAAAAGATAAATAAAAAAATAAAAAAAAATTAAAAAAATAAAAAAAAAAATAAAAATAAAATAAAAATAAAAGAAGAGAAAAAAAAGGAAAAATAAAAATAAAAACAAAAAAAACATTACTTTGTGTCTTTCAAATGAATCATATTACACATAAGCACATACACATACATTTACGTATAGTGATTCATTATTATTAATTATTAAATTTTTTTCTCTTTTCGTTATGAAATAAAATAAAAAAATCATTCTCTTGTCTACAAAAGCGGTTTATCAAGTTTCATCAGTTTCGTGACGTCATAGCGTTTGAAAGTTATTATTGAGTTATGTCTTCCAATCAGCTTTCAGTCTTACAAATGCACCAAAGTATTAATAACCTTTTCGTTATCTCAATACCTTTAGGCAGTGATCTATTTGCTTATAACTTCCTATCTTTATAAAGTTGGATGATGACGTGGGCCAATGCAGTCATGATGAGTGTAATGTATCCAATACTTATATCAAATCAATTAGAGATATGCTCTTGTGGAGAAGTCGCAGTGTTCACGTGTTATATACTGTGTTATATATATACATATTATAAATATATATATATTAAATATATATATATATATATATATATATATATATATATATATATATATATATATATATATATATATATATATATATATATATATATATATATATATATATATATATATATATATATATATATATATATATATATATATATATATATATATATATATATATATATATATATATATATATATATTTATATATATATTATATTTTTTTATATATATATATATAATAATTATTAATGTTTATTTTATTTTAATAATATTATTTAATAATATAATAATGATATTAATAATAACAATAATAATAATGATAATAATAATAATAATAATAATAATAATAATAATAATAATAATAATAATAATAATAATAATAATAATAATAATGATAATAATAATAATAATGATAATAATAATAATAATAATAATAATAATAATAATAATAATAATAATAATAATAATAATAATAATAATAAATAATAATAATAATAATAATAATAATAATAATAATAATAATAATAATAATGTGAATCAACTCCATAGTGTTAGTGTATGTGTATGCGAATATGCGTAAGCACATAATTCATTTTTTTTTTTGACTTTCAGATTGGAATATTTTGATCGTCATCTTAAAAATGGCGTCGTTGTTATCTGTTTCGTTCCATTTATCTTCACTTCTTTATTTAGTTTGGGTAATCACAAAAGATTTTTATATTAAAAATGGAGCCATTATTATTTGCTTTGTATCCCCTATCATTTTAAGTAAGCAATAAACGCTATAGAGAGATAGATAAGGAATAATGCGTCATGTTTGTTATTTGACCTACTTATCTTATCTATAAACTTTGGAATGTTCCAGGATAGGAGATAAGAAATACATAATTAAAACCGGCATAATTTAAAAAAATGATTCATTCTCGGAGTATCCTTTGTAGTGCAAACAGTGATAAGTGTCTCTCTCCGATTTCAGAATAGGTAAATATATTATTTAATATCTTTATTTATTATTTATATATTTTTGTTTTAATTAATTATTATTGTATAATAATTATTTTAACATTGATATTATTATTATTTTAAAATGATGATATAATAATAATAATAATTATTATATATTATTATTATTATTATTATTATTATTATTATTATTATTATTATTATTATTATAATTCTTTTTCATGTCAATATTTTCACATGTTAGCATTTTAAAAAACCGACGCCATCTTGTCTTCTTTTTGTAGTTATTATTATGACGTAACTATGACAACTTATTTTTGTTATCTTTGTTATTATTACTCTCATCTCCTCTTTCTTCTTTATTTTTTTCTTTCTCTCCTCCTCAACCTCCCCCTCCTACTCCGCCTTCTTCTCCTAGGAAGTCCCTGAATAGCCATATCCGGCTTAAAAACCTTCGTGATCATTGCTAACCGCAATGTTTATTAACCTGAGACTAATCGTCTCCTTTGTAAAATGATGATAATGGTGACTCATCTTAAGCCTAATTGGCTCATTTGGTCATAAAATAAAAAATATATTCGTATTCCCATGGAAAAAATACCCCTAAAAATCGAAATCAATTCGAAATCAGATACTACTCGATTCTGGCTCCGACTTTGACTCCGAGTCAGAATCCAGTAAAATAAATATTATATTCAATTTTTAAGGATAAAAATAGCACAAAAAATTTGAAAATCATAAAAATCTGTGACTCCGGCTAAACTTTAAAATAAATATCATATTCAACTTTGCAAGGAAATAATACTCCTAAGTATTGAAAACCTCTTTGAAATAAGATGAAATTCAAAATTGTTGGAATGTTGAAAACAAACTAGCTTGCAACAATGGAACATGACTAATTTCCTTTTTTTGCTTTCAGGTACCTTCCTGACCTTGCAGTATCCACTTAAAGGTTAAAACTTCTGGTGGGGATTGATCCTACTGTAAGTTAGCGGAGCTTGTTGCATATAGTTGCAAGCAAAATAGGTTGCAACATTGGAATATTTTACCCTTCACTCCCTTTTATATTCTCAAGAACCTTTCTGAAATTTTTTCCCTGCAATATTGCAATATTGATACAATCGTTATATATATATATATATATATATATATATATATATATATATATATATATATATATATATATATATATATATATATATATATATATATATATATATATATATATTACTTCAGAACCAGGAGGTATGTGACACGATTTACATAGCTTCGTGTGAAACCAAATGGCGTCTTTCTTTCTAAGCATTGAAAGAAGTTCATTTTTCTTTTCAGGAACTTTTTGATCTTTTTTAACTTCGAAAATTGGTAAAACGAAGACGCGTTTGTTTAGAGAGTCTGTGTAGTCACTTTTCTCAATCATTTTTAGAAACTCTGTTAAATGGATGGTTGATGCAGTATTAAATTAGTAGTTCAAATATTCTGAAAAGAAATCATTTAACAGGTATAATTTATTCAAAAGATTATATTACTGAGAAAGATTTTACCTGGAAAATAACAATTAATAGAAGAGTATGCACAATATTTAATATATGATAATAATATATATATATATATTATATATATATATATATATATATATATATATATATATATATATATATATATATATATATATATATATATATAGATGTTTACTTAATGACTTTTTCTTTTTCCTTTAACTAAGTGTTGTCTGAAGATGAAAGCGAGTCAGTCTTGGGTAACGAGACAATTGTTTTAACCTTCTAGATTTTTGTCTTTTTTTTTACTTGAAATGTTATCGCTGTATTAGTATATTATCTTTCATTATTTTATTAAAAGTGGTTTTAAATTTGCGATTAACAAAACCCGGATTACGAGAAAGAGTTAATTTTCCTAAAAGATATATATAATATATTTATAATATATATATATATATATATATATATATATATATATATATATATATATATATATATATATATATATATATATATATATATATATATATATATATATATATTACCTCTGGTGAGCAAAGACCAGAGGTCTACCAAGTTACCACTAGAGTTAGGGAACAATCCTGAAATCGTGTATATTTAAAAGGTCGACTTGTCCGATACACTGTGTTTAAAAGTGTGTAAGTCATAGGAAGTTGGAAAAATAGATGAAGAGAGTGTGTTCCAGACTTTACCAGTAGAGTACATGTGTGGTTGAAAATAGCGGTTAAGTCTGGGGTCAGTGAGTTGGACACAGAAAGGATTAGGCTGTGTAGAAAGGCGTGCAGCATGAACCCTTCTCAATGTAAGAGGTATGCGACGAGAGAGTTCATAAGAGCAATGTTCATTGTAATATCGATAGCATAGAGAGAGTGACGCAACAGTTCGACGGGCAGAAAGAGATTGGTGAGAATTAGTGAAAGCAGAAGAAATGATAAAACGAAAGCCCTGGATTCCACTTTCTCAAGGAGATCTGTATAAGTGAAACCACCCCAGATGTGTGAGGCATACTCCATACAATGGCGAACAACTGGGGTGGAGTGAAGAAATTCTAAAGGCGACTCAGAACGCCTAACCTCTTGGAAATTTGCTTAGAGAGAGAAATAATGTAATCTTTCCAAGAAAGATCACGATGAAAAAAAGCACTGAGAATATTAAAGAAATATGAAGACTTGAGTTGTTTGCTTTCAAAGAAGATATCATAGCTGTGGAAAGATTGTATCGAGTAGAGAGATGGAGGAATTGAGTTTTTGAGACATTGAAAACGACCATGTTTTCTCTTCCCCAATTTGAAATACGAGAAAAATCAGAGGTCATAGGTCAGAGGTCAGAGGGGTGCCTTTCAAATTGAAAGGAATAATGTAGTGTGGAGTCATCGGCATATGATTGGAAAGGAGATGAAATAGCAGAGAGAACGTCATTAATGAAAAACAGAAAAGTGTTTGGGATAGGACAGAACCTTGAGGAACAATGCTATTAATAGATTTTTAGGATGAACGGTGCCCGTCTACAACAGCTGCTACAGAACGACCAGAAAGGAAATCAGAGAGTAGACCATAGAGAGAAGGATAGATACCGAAAGAGGGAAGTTTGGAAATCAAAGCTTTTTGTCAGACTCTATTGAAGGGGAGGCTTTAACTGGATGTTCGTACTTCTTAGGGATAAAATTTATTATTGAACTTTTTTTTCATCAGTTATATAGTAAAATCTAGCCGATTCCGAATTTGTAATCAGTGTTTTTAAAATTCCAAGTGGTTCCCTAGAAAAAGACTTTTTAATTAACACATGTCGAATGACCTTTGAAAATGTTAATGCGCGTACTCCATTCAATTTTTTTGGGGTGTGGAGTCATTAAAATATTTTTTTTTGTAAAATTCTTATAGCAAATTTGTAATTCCAAATATGTAATTAGTTTTTCATAATTCCAAATGGTTACTGAGATATGACCGCTAAAAAAAATCTCAAAGTGGGACCCTCCTATGGAAAGACCCCAACTTTTGGGGGAAAATATTTTTATTTTTTTTTCATCATTTTTATAGTAAAATCTATGCTGATTCCAAATCTCTATGTAGTTTTTTATAGTTCCGAACGGTTTCTGAGAAAAAGACTTTTCAAGTGACACCTATCAACGATCTTCAAATTATCGGCAAATCACTCTCAAAGGAAATTTTTTTTTTTTAGCTTTTAAAATGTTATAGAAAATAAAACGCAGAGTCCAGGTATGTAATTTGTTTTCCATAATTCCAAATAGTTACTGAGATATATCCACTCAAAAAATTTAAAAGTGGGACCCTCCGAAGGAAGGACACTAACTTTTGTGGGTAAAAATTTTTTCATCAGTTCTTTAGTAAAATATATGCTGATTCCAAATCTGTAATTAGTTTTTCCTAATTCCAAGTCGTTTCTGAGAAAAAGACTTTTCAAGTAGCACTTGTCGAATGACCTTGAGTTTGGCGATATGCGGAAACTTCAAAAAAAAATTATTTTTATTAAATTTAAAAAATGTTTTTTGATATTTTTATAGGAAATAATAAGAAGATTCCAAATATGTAATTTGTTTTTCATAACTCTAAATGGTTACTGAGATATGACCATTCAAACGTGGAATGTACTTTATAAATAACATTATGAGTCTTACGTTTATGCGATTTTCTCAAGTAAGCATTTTTCAGAGAAAAAAATTTGCCAAAAAAAAACAAAAAAAACGAAGACAACGATCATTTTCAAACTTTTTTTTATTGAATTAGAGACAGTTAGAGGAAAATAAGCACATCTATCTGATCCCCCCAAAAATTGCGGATCACATTTTAATATTCTTTTCTTTTTTCTTTTAAAGACTTGGAAAAATATGTAGGAATCAAATGAACGCATGATTTTACTAATAGGTGATGGCTTAGATGGTTTGAATCCTGCCCAAAGTCATCGAAAATGTTTATATTTTCATTTTTTAAAAATTTTTTAACTTCAAAAGTTAAACAATTTTTAAAAATCGAAAATATAAAAATTTCCGATGACTTTGGGCAGGATTTAAACCATCTAAGCCATCACCTATTAGTAAAATCATGCGATCATTTGATTCCTACCCCGAAGGGTACCCACTCACTGCTATGAGCCTGAGACTCAGTCGGCATCTGAATTTTTTATTGATGACGTCATGAGGAAAAAATATGTATATGAGTGTGCGTGCGTGTGTGTGTGTGTGTGTGTGTGTGTGTGTGTGTGTGTGTGTGTGTGTGTGTGTGTTGTACACGAATGCACGAATGCACCTATACGGAAACCACGTAACCAAGAAATAAAAATCAATTTCAAAATGGTCGTAGAAAATCTGTGAAGATGTAAACCTCGTGTTCGGAAAATTCAAAATAGCTGACATAAATCCAAGATAGCTGAAACCATATGGTCAAAGTGGCGACAGACTTGACGTGGTCAAGAGAAAATCTACGTAAATAAAAACCACGTGATCAAGAAATCCAATATGGTGGTATGATGACGTCATAATCTCATGATATCCCATTTCATGTTGCTACAGATTAAGGTGTGTGTGTGTGTGTGTGTGTGTGTGTCTGCGAATGCTCAGGTGATATCATCACCGAGATTGCCTGCATCCTGATTGCCTCACAGATGTATTTAAATGTAGCCATGAGGCATCGGATGCTGTCTTACCCTCAGTGCCAGCCTCATGCCGAGTGGGGTGCATACCTTACATTATCCCACGTGCTAGAGAGTGCTAGAAAATGCTAGAAAAGCAAGAAAGTGCTAGCATGACGTCACAGGGTAAGGTGTGTGTGTTTCCGTATGCGCAGGTAACGTCATCAACGAGAGTGCCTGCATCCTGATTGGCTCACTGATGTAGCCAATGAGGCATCGGATGTTGTCTTACCCTCAGTGCCAGCTATCACTGACACTGGCACTCCCATTATACAATGGGGGCGTAGTTTAACATGGGTGCCCCATGAGAGAAAATGCAAGAAAGTGCTGGAAAAAACTGGAAAATGCTAGAAAAAGCTAGAAATGACACTCAGGAAAGAGCATGAGTTAAGAACTGGCACTAATACTTGTGAGCCAAAGAACAATGACAGGTAACTGGCGGCACGTACAAAGGAAAAAGTGGAGGGAATTAAAGGATTAACATAATTAATTAGATTACCCAATTAATCGGATTAAAAATACCTCACGAAAGACCATGAAAAGGGGACTTCGCCCCCAAAAATACCTCAGGAAAGAGAATGATTTCCTGTCACTTGGAACTCTTTATCCCTGACTTGGCACTGGCACCTGCCGATATATATATATATATATATATATATATATATATATATATATATATATATATATATAATATATATATATATATATATATTATAATATATATATATATATATATATATATATATATATATATAATATATTATATATATTATATATATATATATATATATATATATATATATATATATATATATATATATATATATATATATATATATATATATATATATATATATATATATATATATATATACGGGGGAGGGAAGTAGCGCTCCCGAAGCGATGAGATTACCCCTGTTGGGTATACGGGGTGTTAAAGGTACTCCTATCTCATCCCGGTGCCCAATGGTTCGCTCCCTTTCGCGCTCACCTTCTATCTACACGGAGTGGCTCTCCTTTACATACATAAAACATTTCTAACACATCTTAAAAAAATAAAATAAAATCAATAATGGCGTCAACTTCGGTAGCCTCGGAGAAGCCACGGGGGGCGGCTTCCAAAAATAGCCCCTCATCCACCCCTTCCCCCATCACCACTTGGGAGTTGGTGGCCTCCGGTGATGGGGTTGGTGCCACCAGGACTCGGCCGCCGGCTTGTCTGATGCACGGTCTATTTTTTTTCATTAATTTCTGCAACATTCGCGGTCTGCACTCTAATTTCCACTTTGTTGAACATCACCTCTCTTCTTCTAGACCTCACCTCTTATTCTTGACCGAAACTCAGATGTTTGAGCGTTCTGATAGCAAACCCTATTCTGTTTCCTCCTACTGTCTCTATCCTCAATTTTCAGCCAAAGGCGGTTGTTGTGCATATGTGCGCAACGATGTCGTTTGTTCTCGTGTCTCTAATTTGGAGTCTTCCGAATTTTCCACCTTATGGCTTAGGCTCTCTTGCCACTCTACGACTAAATTCATTTGTTCAGTTTATTTATCTCCTAATTCTACTGACTATGCTAAATTCTTCGACTATTTAAACTCCAAAATAGAGCACATTCTCTCTTCTTCTCCTTTCTCTGAAATCATCATATTTAGGTGATTTCAATGTTCACCACCGCCAATGGCTTTCTTCTAGTTCTCATGATACAGCTGGTGAACGTGCCTTCCTTTTCGCTATCCAAAACGACCTTGAGCAGTTGGTGCAGCTCCCTACTCGTATCCCTGATCGTCTTGGAGATGAACCCAACGTTCTAGACCTTTTCCTAACTTCTAATCCTTCTCCTTATACTGTTAAACTCTTTCCTCCTCTGGGTTCCTCCGATCATCTTCTTATCTCTGTATCCTCTTCTATCTCTTCAAGTCTTCCGCAGGAAAGACCCCCTTCTACGGAAAGGAAACGCTTGTGGCACTTCGGTGCCGCAAGCTGGTCGGACTTGCGGTCGTACTTCTTTGATTTCCCGTGGAATGATTATTGCTTCCGTGGGAGGGGTCCCTCGGAGTGTGCAGAACGCATTACCGAGGTGATTCTCTCTGGCATGGAGGCATACATTCCATATTCTTTCCCTTCTACTAAACCTAACAAACCTTGGTTTAACTCTGCTTGTTCTCGTGCTATCCGCCGCAGGGATGTTGCCTTCAGGGATTACCATCGTCTTCAAACTCCAGAAACTCACGCAACTTATATTTCATCCCGGAATCGTGCAAAATCTATCCTTCGTAACACTAAAAACTCCTTTCTCCGTAAAAAATGCAATAATCTTTCTGGTTCCTCTTCTTCACGTTCTTTCTGGCATTTTGCAAAAAATGTCAACTCTAACTTTGCTTCTTCCTCTTTCCTTCCTTTAATATCTTCCGACGGCACAACTGCTGTTTTACCTTCTTCTAAAGCTGTACTCTTTGCTCAAACTTTTGCCTCTAATTCAACCTTAGACGATTCCGGAGTTATTCCTCCTCCTTCAACCCCCTCTAACTCAATTATGCCTAAAATTAGAATTTCTTCTAAAGATGTCATTTCTGCTCTCTCTGAGCTTAATACTAAGAAGGCGTACGGTCCTGATGGTATTCCTCCTGTGGTTCTCAAAACTTGCGCTTCCGAGCTTGCACCCTGCCTCGGTAAACTATTTCGTCTTTATCTATCTACTTCAACCTTCCCTTCTTGCTGGAAACGCGCGCTCATTCAACCTGTGCCGAAGAAGGGGGACCCCTCTCAACCCTCTAACTACCGTCCTATTTCTTTGACCTCCGTTCTCTCTAAAGTTTTCGAATCTATCCTTAACAGGAAGATTTGGAAGCATCTCAATTCTTCTAATCTTATCTCTGATAGCCAGTATGGCTTTCGTAAGAAACGCTCTACAGGTGATCTTCTTTCCCTTCTCTCTGAATCTTGGTCCTCCGCTATTCGGCATTTCGGTGAATCTTTTGCTGTCGTGCTGGACATATCGAAAGCCTTCGATAGAGTCTGGCACAAAGCTTTGATTTCTAAACTTCCCTCTTTCGGTATCTATCCTTCTTTCTGTGATCTTCTCGCTAATTTCCTTTCCGGTCGTTCTATAGCAACTGTTGTAGACGGCCACCATTCATCCTTTAAATCTATTAACAGTGGTGTTCCTCAGGGTTCTGTACTATCACCAACACTTTTTCTACTCTTCATTAATGACCTTCTCTCCATCACCTCATCTCCTATCCACTCCTATGCTGATGACTCCACCCTTCATTATTCCTTCCATTTTGAAAAACGTCCCACCCAACAGCAGTTGATAGACTCGAGAAGGGTAGCCTTGGAACAACTAACCTCTAATCTTTCCCGTATTTCAAATTGGGGCAGAGAAAACATGGTTGTTTTCAATGCCTCAAAAACTCAGTTCCTCCATCTCTCCACTTGACACAATCTTCGACACAACTATGATATCTTCTTCGAAAACACACAACTCAAGCCTTCATCTGTCCTTAATATTCTTGGTGTTTCTTTTTCTCGTGATCTTTCTTGGAAAGATCACATTACTTCTCTTTCTAAACAAGCTTCTAAGAGGTTGGGTGCTCTGAGGCGCCTTCAGAATTCATTCACTCCACCCCAGTTGCTTGCTCTGTATAGGGGTGTTGTTCGTCCCTGTATGGAGTATGCTTCGCACATCTGGGGTGGTTCCACACATACAGCTCTCTTAGAGAAGGTGGAGTCAAGGGCATTTCGTCTCATCAACTCTCCTGCTCTTACTAACTTTCTTCAATCTCTTTCTGCCCGTCGAATTGTTGCGTCACTCTCTCTTATACTATCGCTATTACAACAGACACTGCTCTTCTGAACTCTCTCGTTGCATACCTCCTCCATTGAGAAGAGCTCGTGCGACACGCCTTTCTACACATTCTCATCCTTTCTCTGTCCAACTCTCCGACCCAAACTTAACCGCTATGCTCAGTCTTACATATACTCTACTGGTAAAGTCTGGAACACACTCCCTTCATCTGTTTTCCCAACTTCCTTTTTTTCTTGCACTTTCCTTTCAACTTC
>SEYY01022321.1:10000-34094 GCA_009176605.1 Armadillidium nasatum | reverse complement strand
ATATATTTAGTGATGGGACGATTAATCGTCATCGTTAAAATCGGCATATTTTTTCTCAATCGTCATCGTCAATCTTATGACGATTATTTTGCCCATTAATTTCCATATATTGGTTTATAAATATCTCTGCTCCACCGTCTTCCTATTGCAAGTAAAAAGGTGTTTAGTAGTAGTTGCTATAGCTGACCATAAGTAAATCAGAGGGAAGCAATCATATCAAAAGAAGGGAAATTTTGAAATCAAAGCTTAGAACTAGAAGACTCTAACAGAGGCTGTGAATATATACAGCTCTAAAGGAAAGGATTCAGTAAAATATCGAAGGGTAGAAGAACAACAGTCAGAGAGAATGATAAGAAGATACCAGTAAAGCAATCCTTACGGATGTTATATGAACAACAGAAATTAAGATTAATTAGAAGATTTAAGACATTCTTAAATATTTCTGTTAAAGATAAATTCAACAAAACCTCTTGAAAGTATTGAGGTTAAAGCATTGAATGGGGTCCCCGGCCCTCATCTTTGTTAATCCGAATGAGCTCATGCTTCCAGAAGAAATGAAAAGATGAAGTTGTTATTAGGCATAAATAGATTGAAAGGATGTGGAGGAAGAATAGCTCATGGAAACATCTAAAGTGGAGTTAGGGGCAAAGCTTTCGCAGAAGGTATGACAGATATGGTGTCACTGGTAGAAGAAAAAATAGAGGAGAGAAATAAAACTGGAGTTGACATTTTATGCAAAGTGTCAGAAAGATGGCTAGCAAGAGGAATACAAAAGTTTAATATTATGTGATTCAACATAATTCTGCAATAAAAAAAAAAAAAAAAAAAAAAAAAAAAAAAAAAAAAAAAAAGAGATTCTGAATTTGAAAATGAAATCAATTCCTGAAGGAGGCATCCCTGGAATGAAAAACATTAGAATAAATTAAATCAAGATTTATGAATTTTAGTTGAAGGGGAATAAAATAGAATGTATGCTTGCATGACTGTGAGAATCATCTTAGTTATGCAATAATTATTTCAATAGAAATCAAAGAAGTCTAATCTCAAGTTTGACCAGTATGCGTAACCGAAATGCCAGAAATGTTTCCTCGCTGTAGGCAGGGGTCTTTCCTGCTAGATTTGAAGAGATATAGCAGTACAGACATGAGAAAGTGATCACAGGAACCCAGAGGTGGGAAAGATAACAGCGCAAAGAGAATTAGAGATGATAATATATATATATATATATATATATATATATATATATATATATATATATATATATATATATATATATATATATATATATATATATATATATATATATATATATATATATATATATATATATATATATATATATATATATATATATATATATATATAACTTACTCTTTCAATAGTATTTTTGTGTGAATATTTATTTGAGGTGCTCTGACAATTTGAGGTGGACTGAACTGAAAGTTGAGAAGAATCTTTCGATTTCTTTTCTTTTGGAACATCTTTTGAAGATGAATTTTCATTTCCTTGATAGTCTTGTAAAGTAAGTGAGTGAGTAGTTTGTAATTCATTAGAACGATTGGGGGTTCCATTCGAAGATATAGGCACGGTACTTGATTCACCATTACCATTATTTGGAATTGCAATGGCTTGAGATGATGATGCTGTGGCACTGTTGATTTGAGAAGCTCTTTCAGACAGTTTTTTATCAGATACTTCTGATGGTGCAGTTGTTGGTACCGTATTGTTATTGACCTGACAATCATTCTACAATAAAAACGTACATGAATAAATAATAATAATAAAATTTTAATAACATAAAACTGATAATAATAATTAAAAATTTGGTTTAAAACATTAATAAATAATTTAAATATTTACCTTCCAATATTGTAAGAAATTTTAATATGTCGCAACCGTGGTATAACGGTAGAGTGATTGACTCACGTGCTTGAAAATGCTGGTTCGATCCCTCAAGTGGATCTTAGGAAGAAACATCACAGGAAGCTCTTTTCCTCGTGCGGGAAGAACTTTTCACAAAAAATAAATCAATAAATAAAAAAAAGAAATGCAAATTTTCATGATTATAACTACTCAAATTATTATAATACTTTACAAACTCTCAGTATTAATGGTTATTTGTCTGATTTAAAAAATAAAAAACTAAAATTTCTTTAAGGAAAGTAAAGTTTTGAATTTTTAAGTTATTTTGTTTCAAGAGTGTGGGTTTATAAAATTGGTTTAAAATTAATTTCGACTTAGGATATTTTGAGGTTTGTACTAGTGATGGGACGATTAATCGTCATCGTCAATTTGACGATTAATTTACATATATTGGCTTACAGCCCTGCACCATCTTCTGCTAGAGAATGAAAGGGTATTTAGAAGTGGGGACAAACATACACTCAATGACGAAATCGAATAATCCCAGAAAGATCGTTTCTGCATCACAATTTAAGAGATTTAAATTTAAACTACAAGAATTTTGCATGTGTGTCCATGTTCTCACAATATTAATTTTTTAAAATCAATGTTCTGAAGATACTACAAGGTTTCCCACTCGCTCTCGGCCCTAATATACGCTTATAGATATGAAAGTTCTGGTCATAAGTTAATAAAATTTGAATATGAATATCTTCGATGATTTCGTAAATCACTTGGATGATGAGGAACTCCGTACTGGCTAATTTCAGCAGGGTGGCGTCACTTGCCACATCCAACGTCAGCATGTACGAAATTTAATCCTTCTTTGAAGATCGAGTAACTTCCAAGGGACTTTGGCCATTAAGGTCGTATGACCTTACCCAGCAGAGTTTCTTCCTATGGAGCATGCTGAAAGGGAATGTGTATCGCAACAAGCCACATACTCTCATGCAACTGAAAGACAACATTCGGCAGGTAAATGACGCTGAGACTCCCAATATGTTGGAGGCAACCTTCCGTAACATGGGAAAATGTGTACAGAAAAGCCTTGATGCACTTCCAACACTTGTTGTGATGTTAGCACGATTTTCACACACCAACATCTGTTCGTGGCAACTTTCATTAACATATGACCACTATTTTGATATCTATAAGAGCATACCTAGGGTCGAAAGAGAGTGGGACACCCTGTATTATACTATATATTAAAATTACATGTATTTACACATCTGAATAAAAATAAAGACAATTTGATTCTTCCCTATTATGTAATTGTTAAATTTATTAAAATAGTGAAAATTTATAGAATGTACTTTAAATATCGTCATCGTCAAATTCTTAATCGCCCTATCACTAGTCTATACTAAACAAAAGATAAATAAAAATAAGTTTACAGAAGGAAAGAGAAAGTGAATGAGAAATTAAATGAAATTGCTAAAAAAAAGAATTGCATTTCATTTATTCATTCACACATATTTACAATTAAACGTGGTAAAAATAGGCTTATGATATTTTGAAAACAAAATTTTGTTCAATAATTCTTTTCTTGTTTATAAATAATTTTAATTGTTATTTTAACATTAAATAATATAAATTTTTTAAACTGCATAATCGCTTTTTATAAAAGAGTTAAAGGATATATATATATATATATATATATATATATATATATATTATATATTATATATTATATATATATATATATATATATATATATATATATATATATATATATATATATATATATATATATATATATATATATATATATATATATATATATATATATATATATATATATATATATATATATATATATATATATATATATATATATATATATATATATATATAAAAAATGGGGTAAGTTAACTGCAATTTACTTTTATGACTTATAAAAGTTAACATAACAGTTTAGAAATTGAGTTGAGTAAAATACATTTTATAAAAAAAGTAAAAAAAAAATGGTGTTTATAAAGATAAATAAAAATACAATATTGGAGAGTTTAAGAAAAAAAAAAAAAAAAAAAAAAAAAAAAAAAAAAAAAAAAAAGGAAATATGAAGAGTTTGAAGATTGATATACACTGACATTTCACTCAAATATGAAGAATGATTTAAGTTGTAATTATTTCTAACAAATTTTAAGCTAATACTTCAAACATATATAACAGTATAAAACTTTAACAATCTTGTATAAATTTACCACGACTTAAAAATAAACATCTTACCTCACTTGTTCTTAAATCTGTGGCTCTACATTCATTTCGACAATCTTGTGAAGTTTGATAATTAACTGGCTGCATGTAAGTCGTCAATATAGATGCCAGTTGTCCAGCTGATAAAACTGAATATTCATAATGAGAACGACTTAGATTGTGATCAGCAACACTATTAGACATATTAGAGTTCCCATTATTTGATACTGAATTGTAACCCTTAATTAAATGTTTTGAAAAAGAATTATTATCAGTAGGATAAGCTTCTGGCATATAATTTGTTGACTGTCCAGAAATATAACGATTCCAAGACTGATCTAAACGGCAGTCAGAATAGCCATGGACATTTATACTACCAGAATTTGATGATGAATGGCTATTGTAATTATTTCTATGAGTTGAAGTTTGAACAGAATTTGAAGATGATTCGCCCCATGACCTGCAGCTAATATCCTCACCATATATACGAACATATTCTTCAAAGACCTGTTGTTGTTCAGCTAAATTATTATGCTTGGTGACAATTTCAGCACAAGATGAATAACGTGACAAATTACAAGAATTTTGGTTTGGTATTCTTTTTTGATTATCATCTACTGAAAACTGCTTTGGTGGATTCTGTAAATTACATGACTTTTCAGTTCCAGTACTATTTTCACCAGTAAAACGGGAGGTTGCGTCTGACGAACATTGAAGAGATTCAAGATTTCGTACAGAATCTTGTAGAGAGGAGTAACAATCTGAAAAACAATTTTCAAAATTAATATACTTCACAAACATCAAACAATGAACAAATAATAAATAGCTCTGAATATAACTTTGTAAATACTGTATATTGATTAATTAAGAATGGTAAACTAAACATTCAGTGAATATTTTCATCATTATAGCATATTAATTAGAGAGTTAAATTTTCCTTCAATCTTTATTTAATTCAAATACACGTTTTGAAAACAAAAACAATTAATATGGTTTTGATTAACTATTGTACAGCAAAAAGTTCTATAGCTAAAAATAAAAATAAATGTCTTTATTAACAAAAATTATTAGTTTTCAATTTCACCATTTTGTTAGGTGCAATAAGCATTCATAATTATATGCTATGGTACTTTTATGAAAATTTATACTTTTTATTATTCTGAACATGTCTCTTAAATAATTATCAACTAGAAATTTAAAGATTTTATTCATAATATATATCCTAATAATTTTTTAAAAAATTCAAAATTTCAAATCAAATTCTTATGCTCAAAAAAAAAAAAAAAAAAAAAAAAAAATCAAAATAAAGACTGACTTTCAGTCTATTTTTTGTATTTTTTAACAAATATGCATAAAATCAATCAATACTTTACTAGTACTTACTTGAAGAAGGAGATGGATGTGGTAAAGCATAGGAGTGCTGCTGTGGAGGCAAAATAGGTGAATATAAAGGTGGCTGTGTTGTCATTAAAGGCCTAAGCAAAGATTGAGGATTATTAAGGATCTGTGAGTAATAATGTTGCGTTGAGAGCCCTCCTGTTGGAACTGATCCATTTACATTAGAACAATTATTATATGCTGCATTACTTGCCAAAGCATATGATGAATTTGACTGACTGCTTGAGGAATTCTCAGCTTGAGTTTGCAAAGATTCATTGTGAATTGATTTTGCCAATAATGATTGACTTTGATCAACTGGATTTTCTTTCTTCTGAGATAAGGCAATTGGTTGACTCTCTTCCTCATTATTGGAAATATCACTATTTGAGCTCATATTTTCACAAGCTGTTGAATTACAGCTTTGTTTACCAGTTCTTGAATATCCTGCCATATTAAGATATCATATTTGCTGAAAACTGAAATATCAAATATTCAAGTTAAGAAATATAAAATTAGTGTATATATATAATATCAAGTATAACCAAAATAAATTTAAACATTTTCCAAGTTTTATTAAGCTGACAAGTTTCGGGTGACTTACACTTCTACCCATTTTCAAAACTCATTAAAGAATGAATTACATATAAAATATTAAATATAAATGACAAAATTATCATAAAATAACATTATATATAAATAAACAAGAGAATAACAAGAGCAAAAGTATTGTAAAAAAACTTTTCACTTCAAAATTGTTTTCTGATTGAGAAGTTTTGTTTAAATTTGGTCACTATATACACTGTATATTATTATATATATATATATATATATATATATATATATATATATATATATATATATATATATATATATATATATATATATATATATATATATATATATATATATATATATATATATATATATATATATATATATATATATATATATATATATATATATATATATATATATATATATATATATATATATATATATATATATATATATATATATATATATATATATATATATATATATATATATATATATATATATATATATATATATATATATATATATATATATATATATATATATATATATATATATATATATATATATATAAGGACTCCAAAATTTGGAGATTGGATTCCTCTGCATGATCCAAAATTCCAGAGTTATTATTCTATGGAGAGAATGAGAATTTATAGCTGAATAAGGGGGATGATGTAATAGATCCAATGTTCAAAGGGAAATATCTTTATGTTCAGTTATTCTCATGGAAAGACCGTGAATTGTCTTTCCTATGTAAGTAGCCTCACAGATATCTTACTTATATTTATAGATGATGAACATAAATCATGTATAGGAATACATGAATAAACATGTATAGGAAGTTTTTTCTTAAAAGGGAAAAAAATTTTCAATTTTAAAAATCAATTCGAGTTTAAACTCAGGGAAATTTCTATTTAACATACATTTAATTTTGAATCTAATTTCATTACTCAGTTCCCTCACAAATGGCAATTTTGTATAAAGGATTTCTTTGGATGCAGATAACTTTGTAATAGGTTTATCTTGAAATTTAGCAAAAGTTGTTTTCAAAATATATTGTCTATTAAATAATCAGGGAATCTGTTCTTCAAAAATAATGATTTCAGAAGTCAAGTTCTTTTAATAGGTTGAAATATAATGTCAAAAAGTGTTTTGATTAAATTAATTTTATAAATATATGGGATGAATGAGTTGATTTTAGTTGTTAACCTTGTAAACGTTAGTTCTTTGTAAACATTAGTTTGGAATTTGCTGTTCTCCTGGAGCTTGCTGTATTAATATCAAGAAATGCATTTTCTCTTAAAAAATTTCAGAAAATTACAGATTTTTTTTTAATAAAAGTTCAAAAAAACTAAAAAAAATGTTTATAAAATTTTTTCCAATTCACAATAGTGATTCAACAGGTTTATTTAGGTAAGACCCTAAGTCAAAGTTTGAAAAAATCTAAGATATTAAATTATCAATATAACCTGTATTTATATATATCATTGCAATTTTATTGCTGTGTGTCTATCTATAACATTTAGAATCATCATTTCAAAATTATTATTTTGTTTATACTTTCAGTTACTAAGGCTTAAAATCAGCTTCAGCATAATGGAAGTACTTTACAATGTTTCACGAAAGGCTCTAAAGACAAATATGGCAACCTGGTATTTAAATAATTTGCAAAAATGAAAGACTATCAAGGGGGAATTGCTTAGAATTTAGAGTAAAAATAACTTTTAAAAAAAAATTAAAATTTTTAAATAATTTTATGTATTTCTATGTACTTTTATTTATTTGGTAAAATTTAAGTTTCACAGACCCTTTTTTTTTCTTAATAGAGCCTATAATGAATACAAATTGATCTGAAATAAATTTTTTTTGATTAAGCTGCGGAAAATAATTTTGTAAAGAAAAAAAAAATTAAGAGTAATAATTGTGATCATTTTAATAACAAATCATACTTCAATGGAATATCATTTGGCACGCACTGCCAAGTTGATGCATCAGCATCAGAGAGGGTAAAAAATGAAAAATAAAATTTGTTTTTTAAATATACTAAACTACAAACATAATATGGTATTTCTTGAGAAAGGAGGCCCAAAATTTTTTTCTTACTCAACCAAACTACATACCGTATATATATAAAATGCACTTAATTTGTTTTTTTTATGGATGAGGAGAAAAGGATTTTGTAAGAAAAAATAAAAATATATAATTAAATTTTAAAAAAATTTAATAAATTTCATATGTTTAAAATTAAAATTGTTTATCAAATTTTCAATTTGGAGTCAATTATCATCTGTTAGATATACATATTGGGCTATTTTAAGATGAACTGTCCTTTCTTCATTTGGAAGTCAACTCAGTCAAGAGATTGTCAGAGAGGGAAAATATTTTTTTGCTTTTTTCTTTTCTGATAATCTTATGACAATTAGTTGACTACAGCATAAAAATAAAAAAAAAAAAAAAAAAAAAAATATATATAATATATATATATATATATATATATATATATATATATATATATATATATATATATATATATATATATATATATATATATATATATATATATATATATATATATATACTTGAAAAATATTTACATTTGACAGTAATACAGAGATTGAAAAATACTTTATAGTGGACCATGGAAGAGAAACTAGAGGCCATGATGAGAAAATTAAGAAATCATGCCATCTCAATCTAAGAAAATACTCTTATTTTTTTTTTTTTTTGGAATGACCTGACATATAGGAACATAGGAACATAGGAAAATAGGGACAGTTAGAAGCCACAAGGGCCTATCGAGACTGTCCCAGTCCAAACAAATAATTACAATACTAATACATGCACAAAAGATTAGGTCTATCCCATCCCAGTTATCAGTTCATTCATTCATAGATAAAAGAAAAACTAAGCCCCATTACACATGCAATATTCAATGAACCATCACCCACTACAAAAACTGCCGTTAGGCTTAGTCATAGGTTGATCTGTTGATCCAAAAATTCATATATACCCGCCAATTTGGCTTAGTCAGATTATTCTATATAATACCCAAACCATCCATATATCTATCTAGCCCCTTTTTAAATTTGACAAGAGAATCACAGTCAACAACCTCCCGTGGCAAGTCATTCCAAAAATTAACAACTCTATTACTGAAACAGTATTTTCTTAGATCGAGATGGCATGGCTTTTTTTTTAATTTTCTTAATATGTCCTCAAGTTACTCTTCCATGGTCCACTATGAAGTATTTTTCAATCTCTGTATTACTGTCAGATGCAAATATTTTGTAAACTTGTATCATATCCCCTCTGAGAAATCTCCTTTCAACTGAGAACATTCCTAACTCCTTCAACCTCTCTTCATAGCTCTTATTTTCAAAGCCAGAAATCATCCTTGTTGCTCGACGTTGTACTCTCTCCAGCATATCTATGTCTTTTCTTAAATGAGGAACCCAAACTTGTGCACAATACTCTAATGCTGGCCTGACATAGCTATTATATAGTTTGCTTATAACCTCTTTGCTCTTGTAAACTACATTGCGTTTAATTATACCTAACATCTTATTAGCTTTATTCCTTGCTTCCAAACATTGATCACCCACCTTCAGATTACTGCTAATTATCACACCTAAATCCTTTTCTTGGTCCACAGTCTCAAGCCACTCCCCATTCATTTCATAATTAAATCCTTCATTTGAGTAACCTACATGAAGAACTTTACATTTTTTACTATTAAAGTTCATTTGCCACCTCTCTGCCCAACCAAGAAGTCTATCTAGATCACCTTGAAGCTTTATGCATCCATCATTATTCCTTACTGAGGTAACCACTTTGGTATCATCTGCAAACTTAGAAACCTTGCATTTAAGACCTTTGTCTAAATCATTTATATATATAAGGAACAAAAGTGGTCCCAGCACAGAACCTTGTGGTACCCCACTCTTCACCGTTTCCCATAATGACTTATTACCATTAAGTAATACACACTGCCTTCTGTTCTTTAACCACTCTTTAATCCAATTGTGTACCATTCCATCTATACCATACTGCGACAACTTTTGCATCAGCCTAACATGGGGTACCTTATCAAAAGCCTTGCTGTTGGAATGTGATTCTCTTACAGCATTTAAAAGGGGGCTAGATACATATATAAATGGTTTAGGAATCATATACCTTGATTAAGCCAAACTGGTGGGTATATATGAATTTTTAGACCAGCTTGAAATTAAGTCTATGAAAATTAAATCAACTTGTGGCTAAGCCTAACTAGCAGTTTTTTAATAAATGGGTATTGGTTCATTGTATATTGCATGTGTAATTAGTTAAGTTTACTATATACATGTAGGGGCTTAATTTTATTTTTATCTTACTTTGCATAAAGGAATTAATAACTAGGGATATAATAGATATAGCTTAATCTTTATTGCATATATTATTTATGGTTTGTTTTGACTGTGACATTCTCAATAGGCCTGTGAACCTAACCTTCACTTAAAGGGTAAAGTATAAATGCGCTTGAAATATACCTAATGGCAAGAAATGATGCCTAAACTAGCGAGCGAGATCTCTCTCTCTCTCTCTCTCTTTCTCTTTCTCTTTCTCTTTCTCTTTCTCTTTCTCTTTCTCTTCTCTCTTCTCTCTCTCTCTCTCTCTCTCTCTCTCTCTCTCTCTCTCTCTCTCTCTCTCTCTCTCTCTCTCTCTCTCTCTCTATATATATATATATATATATATATATATATATATATATATATATATATATATATATATATATATATATATATATATATATATATATATATATATATATATATATATATATATAACGGTAAATGTGTCTTTCCCTATGGTCGTTATTTTTTCTTCTTATATCGAAAGTAAGAAGACGAACAGCTCTGAAATAAATTTTTTAGGTTCAATGGGTAGCGGAAAACGATTTTGTAAATTAAAAACACATACACGCAAAAAAATAAACTAACAAATAGTAATATTTAAGACGACTTAACAGCACATAGCAGTACTTTAACGGTGTAATAACATTTGCCTTTGCACTGCCAGGTTGCTGGATCAGCGTCGGATGGAATCTTACGAAAATAATAGCTACTTAGGAGCGAAAAAAAAGGTTGAAACATTTTTCTTTACTAATAATAATAATTTTAATAATAATATAATAATAATAATAATAATATATAATATATAATATATATATATATATATATATATATATATATATATATATATATATATATATATATATATATATATATATATATATATATATATATATATATATATATATATATATATATATATATATATATATATATATGTATAAATATAGTTAAAAATAGAGAGGTATCGTGCTAGATCGAATTAATACCTTTTTTTTTTCTTAATATTATAAAAACTGTTCATATACTTTCGCTGTTTTATCTAGTGTATATACTTTATATATTTCATCTGTATTGGAGAGATTCTGTTGAATTCTCCTTCTTCGGTTTTTGTGGAATTGTTTTTGTTTTTAAATGTGGAAACACTTAACGCGTTGCCACAGCCAGCTTACCACTTTCAAGCACTTTCTCAAATTTATAGTGGCGTTCAGACGTTTTTATATAAAATGTAAGTGTTTTTTTACCTTGTTCGTTACAAGCCTTCAAGTTCAAAATTCAAATTAAGGTATGAGGTTTTATATTATTCTTATTCACCTCTTTCTTAATATCTTACTATCTATTACAATTACTATATAAGAAATGTAATGAATTTTTTATTCAAATTTTTCAACCCTCAGGCTAAATTTTTAGACTTACTATTGAACGGTTTTATTGCAAGTTCCTGGTTTCTCTTATACATTATTATTGCAATTTATCGTTTCGGTCAATTTCGGGTATATCCTAATCATAACACAGGCCGCTGCATAGGCTTTATTGTAATTGTTAGCTTAGTATTCGTTTCAAAATTATGGTTTTTGGTTTTTAATAGATTCAGGAGGCCTAAGTAAGCCATATGATTCTTATAATATTTGTATTTAAAGGTCTGACTTACGCATAAGTGTTTTGTTTTTGTTAGGCTATAGGCTGAATTGTTTTCTAAGGTATGATTGTGAGCTGGCTAATATAAGTTATTATAGCCACCTGAGTGAAAGAAGGGGTAAACATTCAGAACTTAAGGAAATATAGATAGTTATAAGCCACTTTGGCCTATCAAGAATAATCACAGACAAAGGATGCAAATGGAGAAATTTGCTATGAGTGGCTCATGTCGGAAATTTGGTGAAAACTAATTTAAGTCCTAAAGTTGTCTCAGCCAAGCGAACCACCATTACGAACTAAAACCATTGATTCTTCGGAGCATTCTTCAAGCTAGAAAAGTGGTAAAACTTTGCCGGAGCAATATCTGGTGAATACGTAGGATATGAAACTACATGTACATGACTTGAGACTTTGCTAAATGCTAATTGATAAGTGTTTGATGTTTAGGACCGTTGTCGTGGTGCAATATTCAGTTTTTTTTTTTTACCACAGTTCCGGACGTTTTCGTATAATTGTATTTTGAAGGCGATGAAAAATGTTTTTGTATAGCGTTTGGTTAAACGTACGACTATTTCACCCGTACGGGTCGAGGATAGTCTTTCAAAGACTCGCGTTCATTCTTGAAAGTTTTGTACCACGCGTACACTGAGTTCAACAAATGGCATCATCACCATAGACCTCCTTTAACATGTTCAATGTTTCGGTAAATGTATCCCCTAGTCACATACAAAATATGATGCTTGCTCGTTATTTAAATTGAGACATTCAGTCAACAGATGCAAACGGATATCAAAGAGACTTCACAGTTCAAGAACAGATAAAAGACACCTTTTCATTCCTCACACATGAAACATCTCCGAAACTGATCAATCATGATTCGACAAGGGTAAGCACACACAAACCCATGAAAGTCACATGTACTATATGTGAATGATTTCGAAAGATCCGTTATTTTTTAAACTCATTTCTTTCTCTCTCTCTCTCTCTCTCTCTCTCTCTCTCTCTTCTCTATATATATATATATATATATATATATATATATATATATATATATATATATATATATATATATATATATATATATATATATATATATATATATATATATATATATATATATATATATATATTATATATATATATATATATATATATATATATATATATATATATATATATATATATATATATATATATATATATATATATATATATATATATATATATTATATATAATTTATTACCTTTGCTAACGTCCGTGGCCTTCGTTCTAATTTAGCGTCTGTTGAACACCACCTCTCTTCCTCTCGTCCTAACCTTTTGCTTCTGTCTGAGACCCAGCTGGACAGGGATTCTTTCTCTAGCAATCTTAATGTCTCTGACTACAACTTTTTTCATAATTTCCGTCTAAATGGTGGAGTCTGTGCCTATATTAACATTAGCACTCCTGTGACACGTCTCGTAAATCTAGAATCTCATAATTTCGTCGTCTTATTGCTTAAAATCTGTCTTCCCACTACTACAATTATCTTGTGTTTCTGCTACTGCTCCCCTAATGGAACAGATTTTCCAGTTTTTTTTTCAATATCTTACTACTACTCACGAGACTGTCACTTCTTCTCATCCAAAGGCTGAGGTCCTCTATTTAGGGGATTTCAACGTACACCACACTGAGTGGTTGGGTTCCTCTCACACTGATACAGGTAGGAGGGAGGCCAAATCATTCAGCATTCTTAACGATCTAGAGCAGTTGATTAGGGAACCCACACACATTCCAGATCGTCCTAACCAATTCTTGAATACACTTGATTTATGCTTCACCACTACTCCCTCTAGTTATAAATACACCATTTTCCCTCCTATTGGTAACTCTGACCATAATCTTATAGCTCTTAGTTATAATGCTTTCTCTCCAACAGCTCCACCATGCCCTAAACGTACTTTCTGGCATTTTAATCGGGCTAATTGGGGGGCAATGAGCCGCTTCTTTGCTAACTATCATTGGAGTGAATCTTGCTTTGTCTCGGGGGACGCTTCTGTCTCTGCTGAAAAGGTAGGGGACCGTAATCCTCCTTGACGGGATGGGCAGATTCATTCCATCTTCAACCAAATCTTTTTCTCCTCAAAATCCATGGTTCGATGGCAATTGTTCTCTTGCCCTTCGCGAGAGTGACAATGCTTATCGTGAATGGAAAAACTCTCCTTCTCCTATCACTCTTGCTAATTTTCATTCGGCTCGGAATCGTTGCAGGGATGTTCTTCGACGGACTAAGCGTGCTTTCATAAAAAGGAAGTGCGCTGACCTCCATGGCTCTCCTACTGATAAAAATTTCTGGCCTCTTGTCAAAAATATCTCTAACAACTTCTGTAAATCTGCCTTTCCTCCTCTTATTCGCTCTGATGGTTCTGTAGCTAATACTCCTTCTGAAAAGGCTAATCTCTTCGGCCTCCTTTTTTCATCTAATTCCACCCTGCTCGATTCTGGCATCCCTCCTCCTACTCCTTCTCCTATCAGGTGTCCCATGCCTCCACCTGTAATTACTCATGATCGGGTTCATGGGATCCTGAAATCTATGAACGTCAGGAAGGCCAGTGGCCCGGATGGCATTCCCCCTCGTGTTCTGAGGGAGTGTGCTTCCGAGTTGGCCCCTGTCCTCGTTCAGCTCTACTCTCTATGCCTTAATGCTAATACTTTTCCTTAATGCTGGAAGCGTGCATTTTTTCAGCCGATCCTGAAAAAAGGTAGTCGCTCTGACCCTTCTAACTATCGACTTATAGCTCTCACTTGTGTTCTGTCTAAAATTTTTGAAACTCTCCTCAACTCTCATTTCTTGGATCATTTGGAGTTTCATTCTCTTCTCTCTGATCACCAGTATGGCTTTCGACGCTTGAGGTCAACTGGTGACATACTTTCCTATCTTACTGATCTATGGTCTTCTGCCCTTAGGGACTTCGGGGAGTCTTGTGTGGTGGCGCTTGACATATCCAAGGCTTTCGACCGGATATGGCATGCGTCACTGCTCTCCAAGCTCCCTTCCTTTGGGTTTCCTCCTTCCCTTTGCTTACTCTTGTCTAGTTTTCTCTCAGATCGTTCCATTTCGGCTCTTGTAGATGGAGCGACCTCTTCCTCCTTTTCTGTCAACTGTGGTGCTCCTCAGGGATCTGTTTTATCTCCAACTCTATTCTTACCTTTCATTAATGATCTTCTCAACTGCACTTCTAACTCTGTTCACTCTTATGCTGATGACTCAACTCTACATTCTTCTACTCATTTCAAATCTGCTCCCTCTTTTGCTTCTAGACTTGCTTCTCGTCTTCAACTTTCCTATTCTATTCTTGCCGATCTGGATGGAATTTCCCGGTGGGGTCATAGCAACCTTGTGAAATTCAACTCTTTAAAATCTCAACTTCTTCACATCTCCCTCTCAAAAACACCTCGCAACTTTCCTATCCTCTTCGATGGCTCTCCCGTCTTACCTGTAAATAACATTAATATTCTTGGTTTAAACATAAACAACAAACTGTCTTGGAAACCTCATATCACAATGGTTGCTAAAGCGGCCTCTAAGAAGCTGGGGTTCTGTTCAGATTGCGAGAATTTTTTTCTTCTGAGCAGTTACTCCAAATATATAAGGGTCTTATTCGCCCTTGTATGGAGTACTGTTCGCACATTTGGGGGGGGCTCAGGCTCCTCCTCTCTTCTGGATAGGGTTGAGTCAAAAGCTAAAAGATTAATAAACTGTCCCCTACTTTCAAACTCTCTTGACCCTCTGTCTCTGCGACGTGACGTTGGCGCGCTATCTCTTTTCTATAGGTATTACAATGGCATATGCTCGAGGGAATTGGCCTCTCGCATTCCTCCACCGTTGCGTCGTCCTCGTTGCACAAGGGGTGCCCTGCTTTCGCACCAATTTTGTGTGGACGTAAGAAACCCCAGGCTAGCCTGTTGTAGTGGCTCCTTCTTTCCAGCCACCTCTATTCTGTGGAACTCTCTAACATCATCTATTTTTTTTCCTGTATTTAATCTTCCTCTCTTCAAGGCTTCCGTCTGTGCCCACCTGAGGGTTGTACGTTAGGTGTGTGTGTCTTAAGGAATTTTCTCCTTATGCGTGTGCCCCCTCCTTGAAAAGGGCTCTGCCCGTGAGTGGTGGCGTTCTGTAAAAAAAAAAAAAAAAAAAAAAAAAAAAATATATATATTATATATATATATATATATATATATATATATATATATATATATATATATATATATATATATATATATATATATATATATATATATATATATATATATATATATATATATATATATATATATTACTAAATAAGGAATACATTTCTACTTGTTATAAATTTTATTTTCGCTTGAATGTAGAATCGCGCCACCGAATTTCTTGCTGTCGATTGTGAACTCAGGTGGCAGCAAAATCTTGATGACAAAATTAAAGTGAAGAAAGAGGTGCTAAACGTATTGATATTCTGTGTCATAATTCTCCATATAGACATACAGAAATACAAACATACAAGAACGCACGTTCACATGCACATAAGCAAAAAGTGTATATATATATATATATATATATATATATATATATATATATATATATATATATATATATATATATATATATATATATATATATATATATATATATATAATATATATATATATATATATATATATATGTATATATATATATATATATATATATATATATATATATATATATATATATATATATATATATATATATATATATATATATATATATATATATATATATATAGGGGGAGGACGAAGCGCCGTCCGAAGCGATGTAAGTACCCCCCATTGGGCATAACCCACGGAGTGATAGGATGGGCTAGACCATTCCGTTTCACTCCGTTGCCCTTTGGTTCGTTCCTTTTCGCGTTTCATCTTCTCAGAGGGTCTCTAGTGTACCCTTGACTCACATTGGAGTGCCTATGCTCCAACCTTCCTCCTTCTTCACATGTGTCCTACAATATTTACAAACGCTTACACTTACATTACCTATTAAATAAATCAAAAATGGCGAAACTTAGATCTGCCTCGGAGAATCCAAGAGGGGCGGATTCCAAATATAACCCCTCATCTACTCCTTCCCCCATCACCACTTGGGAGTTGATGGCCTCCGGTGATGGGGTTGGCGCCACCAAGACCTCTATGCCGGCTTGCCCTGGTGCACGGTCTTCGTTTTTCATTAATTTCTGCAACATTCGCGGTCTTTTTTCTAATCTCCACTTTGTCGAACACCACCTCTCTTCTTCTAGACCTCATCTCTTGTTCTTAACTGAAACTCAGGTGTCTGGGTGCTCTGACAGCAAACCCTACTCTGTTTCCTCCTACTGTCTCTATCCTCAATTTTCAGCCAAAGGCGGATGTTGCGCATATGTGCGCAACGATGTTGTCTGTTCTCGTGTCTCTAATTTGGAGTCTTCTGAATTCTCAACTTTATGGCTCAAACTTTCTTGCAATTCTACAACTAAATTCATTTGTTCTGTCTACTTATCCCCTAACTCTACAGACTATCCAAAATTCTTCGACTATCTTAACTCCAAAATAGAACACATTCTTTCTTCTTCTCCTTTCTCTGAAATCATCATTTTAGGTGATTTCAATGTTCACCACCGCCAATGGCTTTCATCTAGTTCTCAAGATCCAGCTGGTGAACTCGCCTTCCAATTTTCTATCCAGAACAACCTTGAGCAGTTGGTGCAACTCCCTACCCGTATCCCTGATCGTCTTGGTGATGAACCCAACATTCTAGACCTTTTTCTAACTTCTAATCCTTCTCCTTATACTGTTAAACTCTTTCCTCCTATGGGTTCATCCGATCACCTTCTTATCTCAGTATCTTGTCCTGTCTCTTCAAGTCTTCCGCAAGAACGGCCCCCGCCATCGGCGAGGAGACGTTTCTGGCATTTCGGTGCCACTAACTGGTCTGACTTGCGGTCGTACTTTTCTGATTTTCCTTGGAATGATTACTGTTTCCGTGGGAGGGGTCCCTCGGAGTGTGCAGCGCATAACTGAGGTGATTCTCTCTGGCATGGAGGCGTACATTCCACTTTCCCTTCAAACCCAATAAACCTTGGTTTAACTCTGCTTGTTCTCGTGCTATCCGCCGCAGGGATGCTGCCTTCAGGGACTACCGTCGTCTTCAAACTCCAGAATCTCATGCAACTTATATTTCATCCCGGAATCGTGCAAAATCTATTCTTCGAGACACTAAAAACTCTTTTCTTCGTCGCAAATGCAATAATCTTTCTGGCTCCTCTTCCTCTCGCCCTTTCTGGCATTTTGCAAAAATGTCAACTCTAACTTTGCTTCTTCCTCTTTCCCTCCTCTAGTATCTTCTGACGGTACAACTGCCGTTTTGCCTTCCTCTAAAGCTGAACTCTTTGCTCAAACTTTTGCCTTAAATTCAACCTTAGACGATTCCGGAGCTATTCCTACTCCTTCAACCCCCTCTAACTCATTTATGCCTAAAATTATAATTTCTTCTAAAGATGTCATTTCTGCTCTCTCTGAGCTTAATACTAAGAAGGCGTACGGTCCTGATGGTATTCCTCCTGTGGTTCTCAAAACTTGTGCTTCCGAGCTTGCACCCTGCCTTTGGTAAACTATTTCGTCTTATGTCTTTCTACTTCAACCTTCCCTTCTTGCTGGGAAACGTGCGCTCATTCAGCCTGTGCCGAAGAAGGGGGACCCCTCTCAAGCCCTCTAACTATCGTCCTATTTCTTTAACCTCCGTTCTTTCTAAAGTTTTCGAATCTATCCTTAACAGGAAGATTTGGAAACATCTCAATTCTTCTAATCTTATCTCAGATCGCCAGTATGGCTTTCGAAAGAAACGCTCTCACTGGTGATCTTCTTTCCCTTCTCTCTGACTCTTGGTCCTCCGCTCTTCGGCATTTCGGTGAATCTTTTGCTGTAGCGCTGGACATATCGAAAGCTTTCGATAGAGTCTGGCACAAAGCTTTGATTTCCAAACTTCCCTCTTTCGGAATCTATCCTTCTCTCTGTGACCTTCTCTCTGATTTCCTTTCCGGTCGTTCTATAGCAGCTGTTGTAGACGGCCACCGTTCATCCTATAAATCTATTAATAGTGGTGTTCCTCAAGGATCTGTCCTATCCCCAACACTTTTTCTGTTTTTCATTAATGACCTTCTCTCTATTACTTCATCTCCTATCCACTCCTATGCTGATGACTCCACCCTTCATTATTCTTTTCATTTTGAAAAGACGCCCCTCCCAGCAACAGTTAATAGAGGCAAGGAGGGTGGCCTTGGAGCAACTAACCTCTGATCTATCTCTCATTTCCAATTGGGGCAGAGAAAACATGGTCGTTTTCAATGCCTCAAAAACTCAATTCCTCCATCTCTCTACTCGACACAATCTTCCACACAACTACGATATCTTCTTCGAAAACACTCAACTCAAACCTTCATCTCTCCTTAATATTCTCGGTGTTTCTTTTTCTCGTGATCTTTCTTGGAAAGATCACATTACCTCTCTTTCTAAACAAGCTTCTAAGAGGTTGGGTGTTCTGAGGCGCCTTCAGTATTTCTTCACACCACCCCAGTTGCTTGCTCTGTATAGGGGTGTTGTTCGCCCCTGTATGGAGTATGCGTCACACATCTGGGGTGGTTCCACACACACAGCTCTCCTGGAAAAGGTGGAGTCTAGAGCTTTTCGCCTTATCAATTCTCCTGCTCTCACTAATTCTCTCCAATCTCTTTCTGCCCGTCGAAATGTTGCGTCACTCTCTCTCTACTATCGCTATTACAATGGACACTGCTCTTCTGAACTCTCTCGTCGCATACCTCCTCCATTGAGAAGGGCTCGTGCGACACGTCTTTCTACACAGTCTCATCCTTTCTCTGTCCAACTCTCTGACCCCAGACTTAACCTGCTATGCTCAATCTTACATTTACTCTACTGGTAAAGTCTGGAACACACTTCCCTTTCATCTGTTTTCCCAACTACCTATGACTTAAGCACCTTTAAACGCCGTGTATCAGGTCATGTCGGCCTTTAATTTGACCATGTTTCCGACTTCCCTCCCAACTCTGGTGGAACAATGGTAGGCCTCTGGCCTTTGCCCACCAGATTAGAAATAAAAAAAAAAAAAATATATATATATATATATATATATATATATATATATATATATATATATATATATATATATATATATATATATATATATATATATATATATATATATATATATATATATATATAAGAATGATGGAAAGGGTTTGTAGAGTGGTGAGAATGAGGGAAGAACAAGGTGTGTGTGATGCGAATGTGTTTTATGCGGATGATGATGTACTTTTGACGAGGACATAGGAAAGTTTGAAGGTAGTGATGGAAGAGTTTGTAAAAGGATGTAACGAGTTGGGCTTAAGAGTAAATGTGGGTAAGAATAAAGTGTTGTGGATGAAAAATGGGGAGGGAGGAGAGAGGGATGTGGATGGTGGAGATGAAATGCAAATTAAAGTGGGAAGGGAGAGATTGGAGTGGGTTAATTCATTTAAATATCTGGAGGTTAAATTTTGGGGAGGTAAATGGTAATGAGGGTGATGAAGGGGGGCATAGAATAAGAAGAGGAGAAGGTATTGGGAGGTTTGAGGGATATTTGCAGTAGAGGAAGGTAACCAAGAGAGATGAAGGTGAAAATGTTTGAGAGATGCTGTATACCGGTGGTTATGTATGGAAGCTAAGTATGGAGGTTGAATGCGAGAAAGATTGAAGTTTTCGAAATGGAGGGTCTGAGGGCAGTGAGGTAGGCAAAAGGGATAGAGTCAGAAATGTTAGAATAAGGGAGATATGTGGTTGAAGAAGGAGCATGGTTGGGAGAGCTGAACAGAACATGCTGAGGTGATTTGGGTATGTTTGTAGGATGAATGAGGAGAGACTAACAAAAAAAGGTATTCGTATCTGAAGTGGAGAGTGTAAGAGGTAGGGGGAGGTTGGATAAGTGGGGTCAAGGAATTATTGATTTACAGAGAGATGAGCTGTGTGGAGGGTGTGCATTTGACGAAGGATAAGAGTGAGTGGAAAAGATTGGTGAGAGGGTGAGTGTTTGAGAATGGATGTGGCCAGCTGTAGACACCACTCCATGATTGTGGGAAAAAGATGTAAGTATATATATATATATATATATATATATATATATATATATATATATATATATATATATATATATATATATATATATATATATATATATATATATATATATATATATATATATTGCTAAGAGTTTATATAAGTTTTAAGAATGTCTATTCCTTGTCTGCTCTTTATTTCTTCAAGCTTCTCCAATGTGAGAACTTTGTCGATCTAATTCAACCGAGGTGAGTTAACATAATGAAATTGGCGCACTCTTTGTCCCTACATACGAGTATATAGATATTTGTACGAGAAAGTGAGCTTAGAGAGTTATCTTTCCAGCGTCATTAAAATAATTTAATTAATTTTTGGTAAAAAAAAAATGATAATAGTGATTCGTCTCTCTCTCCCTCCGTATATATATATATATAATATATATATATATATATATATATATATATATATATATATATATATATATATATATATATATATATATATATATATATATATATATATATATATATATATATATATATATATATATATATATATATATATATATATATATATATATATATATATATATATATATATATATATATATATATATATATATATATATATATATATATATATATATATATATATATATATATATATATATATATACATACCCTATTTTCTTTTCTTCCTTTCATTTTTTATTTTCGTTTTTTTCTATTGAAGCTTTAAGAAACGAATTCATGTGGATTTTTATGCCAGTATTTTAATCCGAAATTTTATGTGAACAAAGTCTTTCTGTTGTTCATTTCTTCCCTCAATCATTCAGACGACAACGAACGTCATAAAGATAAAAATACGTTAGTCATATTTTCAAGATTAGATAATTAAGTCTTCACTTTTCTTCCCTATAAATGTTTAGTTTTAGTCAATCTGACCTCTCTCTTCCTCTGGGTAATTCGTCTTCCTTCTGAGAAATCTTATGAGATAAATGTTCTTGTAAGACCAGATTACAGTTCCAAGAAACATTTGAAAATAATTACAGAACTTATCAAGAATCATGTATGTAGAAAAATTAGAACAAGACAGCCTCTCTCTATTATAATTTAAAAATTTGTACACATTGCCATCAGTTTTTATTAGAAGAAGAAATCTGAGAATATTCTGCAGAAAAGGAAAAGAAATATTGTCTAGTTCATGAATTTTCCTTTATGAATAAAAGTTAAATGCTTTTAATAACTTTTCTTCATTTACAGTCTAACATACACGTTATTTATTTTCTTCTTTTTGAAGCTTTTAACGTAAGTTTTAACTAAGGATTCTTTTTAAAAATTCTTCCTTGAAACCAAATAAAATGAGAATTATATGAAATGGAATAATATATTATTCAAAGAATGAAAATTTAATAGCTGGGATAAAGGAATAAAGATCGAATTGACTAATAAGTAAATAAACTATTGAAATAAACAAGCAATACGAAATACGTTAAAGTAAGCAGAGTTTAGAGTTAAGAACTCGGAATTTAGAACAAAAAGAGAAGTGCTCCGTGATTATAATGTTTGAAAGAATAATTCTGAGTTAGAACAGTCAATATTCGCAGGAGGGAAAATGCTATAAATAGTGATACTTCTGGCAGGATTTTAAGGAAAAGATAAAAATCACTCTAACAGGAATTTATCTGAGAGTTAGCTATGCATGATGAAGGAAGAGGAAAGGAGTGCCTCCTACACCATCCTACATTAATCTTTTTTTTAAAATTATAATAATAATTTTCATCTCATTTCATTTATAAATTTTTATTCAGAGAGAGTACATGTACAAGTTTGCAATATTACAGTAGGTTCTATACTGCTAAATACAATAATAATAATAATAATAATAATAATAATAATAATAATAATAATAATAATAATAATAATAATAATAATAATAATAATAATAATATAATAATAATAATAATAATAATAATAATAATAATAATAATAATAATAATAATAATAATAATAATAATAATAATAATAATAATAATAATAATAATAATAATAATAATAATAATAATAATAATAATAATAATAATAATAATAATAATAATAATAATAATAATAATAATAATAATAATAATAATGTGACTATCCAGTTCCTTGAAAAGAGGCTACTTAGGGGATTAAACACTGATTTCCATTGAACTCAACAGTTTAAAAGATAAATAATTATTTAAATTTAATTAATAAAAGTAAAATATTAATATAATAATAAAACAACTGCCACTAATAATATTAATGATATTATTAATAATAATAAAACAACTACTAATAACAATATTATTATTATTATTATTAAACTACTGTTGCTACTACTACTATTACTTTTACTACTAATAATAATGATAATAATAATAACAATATTATTATTATTATTATTATTATTATTATTATTATTATTATTATTATTATTATTTAGGAACTCAATATCAGTTTTTGATTTAATAAAAGATTTACATTTGGATTCCAAATTTCTAAATAGTTATCTTTGAACATAGTTTAACTTCTTTAAAATTATCCTTGAAAACAATCTACAGCAGAAGTAGAAAGTATATTTATTGTATTCTCCTGACGCGTTTCCTCTCTGCACTTGAGACATCTTCAGAGGAAGTTCTTTCAATAATGAATGAGTGTGATTTAAATTAAAGTATGCATTTTGTAATTAATTAATTCAAATAATATTAAGTTTCATTGATAATTCATTAAATTTTATATTAATATCAGGTCTACGGTTCTTAATGTAAAATGCCTCCGCTATTTTCAATTTTTGCACTTCACACGACGTATAGGATGTTATAAAATGTTTAGATTTTGATTAAGAAGAAAAGTGCCTGGGCAATATTCTGAAC
>SEYY01022318.1:0-10000 GCA_009176605.1 Armadillidium nasatum | reverse complement strand
TTTTTTTTTTTCTTTTTTGTTAATTGAGTGGAATTATAAGTTTAGCAGACGGGAATCGTATGATATGTGATAAAGTTAGCTCAAGCACAACACTTCTAAAACTTATTCATTTTTTAAAATGCCATACCATATATACATTTATTCCACTAGTCCACTGATATATATATATATATATATATATATATATATATATATATATATATATATATATATATATATATATATATATATATATATATATATATATATATATATATATATATATATTTATATTTTATATTTATATTTATTTATATTTTATTTATATTTTATATTATATTTATATTTATATATTTATATATTTATATATTATATATATATATATATATATATATATATATATATATATATATATATATATATATATATATATATATATATATATATATATATATATATATATATATATTATATATATATATATATATATATATATATATATATATATATATATATATATATATATATATATATATATATATATATATATATATATATATATATATATATATATATATTATATATCTGATCAGAGATAAAAATATTAGTTGCTTCAAGACCGGTTTATTAGCATCTGCCATTACCAGTTGGTATAGTTTAAAAATGAAGTATGTTTATGTATGTCTTCGGTATAAAATTGAAGTGAAGATGAGGCTTCAGATAAAATGATTGGTTAAGAAAAAGTATTAAAAATAAGGAGAATTGTAAGAGCCTCCAAGTTTAATAGATAGAAAAAGTAAAATAAAATTAATTGGTAGAACCACAGAATGGGAATGAATGTGCACAGCATTTTGAGTCTGAGATGAGAAAGTATCATAGAAAAGGGTAATTACTCGCAGAAATAAGTTTAAAGAATCTCTCCTCAAAGATTTTGTGTACGGTCTAGAGACTCAGTGAACAGAGAATATAACAGCTTGAAGAAATAAGTTTAAATTATGCGATCTTGGTAGAATTGAAAAGGAATATGTACCGTCACAGCGGTAGTAAAAGGAGGCCAATATTTCAGTTCGCTATTTAAAAGTTTAGAAGAATGAATGAATTAATGAGACGAAAAGCCGTAGACTTCATTCCTTTTTTAAGAATTTAATCTGATTCGATTCACCGGTTTCTTACTCATGCCATTTCTTAAGAATGTTTCCGAAAAGGAGAGAAAATTACTAGGGAATTAGGATGACGTAAAGAAGTTTCGAATACCCTTTTAAAACCTTAACCCTTTAAAAACCCAGTAGAAAGAAAATAACGGAATACGTATTAAATAAAAGAAAACTCGAGAGACTATTAAGAATAATATACACGTATGTTAAAGGAATAAACCATTTAATAAAACCTGGAAAGTCTATCGAGAAAACGTTTTTCCTCATTCGGACCCTGTAACTTCATCTCTCTTTAAAATTAGACTTTACCTAATACATCGTCTCTTAACACCAAAACTAAATGAAATGTATTATTTCTTTGGAGCTTTGGAGCGACTATACACGAATATTTATACGAGTATTTTAACATAGCTTGTTAACATTCACAATCTCCGTTTGTTGTTCGAAATCTTGTAAACCACCTCTTATTCACTGAGCTATTTCCTTGTCCACGATCTTCCACAGAAGATATTCAGAATATTCAGACCTTTTTGGATAATCTTTTGAAATTTAATTTTAAAATAAAAAAGAAAAAGAAATCCTTAAAGACAAAGAATTGGGGGAAAGTCGAAAATAAAATATGAGAAAAAGATTTCTAAATATTTGAAAGATTAAGTCAACTTATGCAAAAAAAAAAAAAAAAGTTTCCAAAATATGAGATTTAAAGATGCGCATTTTATGTCAAATACAATTAATATATATATATATATATATATATATATATATATATATATATATATATATATATATATATATATATATATATATATATATATATATATATATATATATATATGAGCATTCTTTACTATTTCTCTTTTGTACCGTCGTATCGCAGAGGTAGCACTCTGTCGTATCAAAACTTAAGGTTCATAGTTAGTCTCCTTATAGCAAACTATAAACTTTGGATAATATATATATATATATATATATATATATATATATATATATATATATATATATATATATATATATATATATATATATATATATATATATATATATATATATATATATATATATATATATATATATATTATATATATATATATATATATATATATATATATATATATATATATATATATATATATATATATTATCAGTAGTGATTTGTGATAAAAATGTATAAATTTTATAAGTCCCGTGCATAAAACTTTCTGCTTTGGTGTTAATAAATATAGTTCAAGCAAAAAGAAACACCCGTTCTGTTCTGTCGCCCCTGATATATATATATATATATATATATATATATATATATATAATATATATATATTATATATATATATATATATATATATATATATATATATATATATATATATAATATTTGAAATTTTTTTCCATTTCCATTATTTTCTCACTAAATATACTATTACAGAACGATGAGTCTATTCATAGAGCGTAATTTTCATAAAGCAACGAGAAATAATAATTAATATTAATAATAATAATAATAATTATAATGTTGATAATAATAATAATAATAATAATAATAATAATAATAATAATAATAATAATAATGTTGAGGATAAAAATGATGTTAATAATAATAAAAACCGTTTACTAAAGTAAATACAATGAGTATCCAGGATACGTAGAATTTGAATTCATATTTTTTTAATTTTGTAGTAATTTTTTAATTTAGAAAAAAATAAATTTTTTTTCTGCAAGATTTATAATAAAAAATTTAGTTTGTTATTGAAAGTATTACAGCCGTGACATTAAAATATTTGTTTTAATAACCATAGATTGTATTATCTTTATGAAATATTTCACGTGACGTATTATTATTATTATTATTATTATATTACTATTATTATTAGAGCTACTTCTACAAATATTACTATTACTATTACTGAAATTAGTTGTAGAATCGATATTAAATTCCTGCTAGTTATTAGTTCTATTACCATTATTATTATTATTTTCCTTATTACTATTATCGTTCTTTTTCTCATTATTATTATTATTATTATTATAATTATTATTATTATTATTATTTAATATTTACTATTATTATAATGTTTTATCATTATTCTTAGTATTACTTTTGGCCTCAGACCTCAAATTCTCCCCCCCCCCATCCCCTCTCCACCCCAGAAGCCGTTTTTAATTTTGAGTCAAAATATATTAAGTATGCAATGATTTACTTAAATAAATTTTGTTATTGAAAAATGAATAAAGATTAAAGTTCAAAGATTGCCAAGATTTCTGAAAATTCTTATCATGATTTGACGTTTTGTATTTAGCAGTATAGGAACTTCTGTAATATTGTAGATGTGCTTTTCCTGAAGAGACCATTGAAATAGGAAAATTATTATTATTATTTTATCATTATCTTTTTATTATTTTTATCATAATAATTGATTATCAGCGTTATTATTTTTATTCAAGAATTTCTTAAAAATTTTATTACGTTAATTTGTTTTTTCTCTTAAAAACCGAATCATTTGTTATTAATTTTAAAAATCTTTAAATATAAGAATATTTGAACGTAAGATATAAGTAAAAGATATAATCGGTAGCTGTTTTTAATAAAATATATAATCGATAGCTGTTTTTAATAATATACGATATAATCGGTAGCTGTTTTAATAATATACGATATAATCGGTAGCTGTTTTTAATGTAAGATATAATCTTAGCTGTTTTTAACACTATAAGATTTAATCGGTACCTGTTTTTAACAAAACAAGATATAATCGTAGCTGTTTTTAAAAATATAAGATATAATCGGTGCCTGTTTTTAATAATATAAGATATAATCGGTAGCTTTTTTTTAACAATATTATTTCCACTCTTGGTATTGAAATTAGCATTGGAATCTGTATCAAAAATTTTGTTAGAATTAATATTAGAATTATAGAAATTTTTTATTTTTTTTTGTTCAATCACTAATGAACGTATTAAGTTAAATTGCAACATTATGGGTTTAATTCTTCAAACACCATTACTATTCTCCCAATAATTCATTCGTATATATATTATATATATATATATATATATATATATATATATATATATATATATATATATATATATATATATATATATATATATATATATATATATATATATATATATATATATATATATATATATATATATATATGCGTGAATGGTTATTTGCTTACTTAGCGAAAGAAATGTAATTTTGAAGCGTGAAGTGCATGTTTCTATTAAAGAAGAAACTCATAAAAGTGTTTTTCTTAATTTAAGTAAGAGACAATTCTGAGAACTGCCAATTTTATTCATGAAAGAAACGTCTCTCTCTCTCTCTCTCTCTCTCTCTCTCTCTCTCTCTCTCTCTCCTCTCTCTCTCTCTCTCTCTCTCTCTCTCTCTCTCTCTCTCTCTCTCTCTCTCTCTCTCCTCTCTCTCTCTCCCGTTGCCTTTCAGACCTGGTGTGTTTTTGTTTTTGTTTTTTGTTTTTTTTTTTTTATTAAATACACATAATCGTAACACACCTTGCAACAAACAAAATACAGACTTATATAATATATATATATATATATATATATATATATATATATATATATATATATATATATATATATATATATAGATATATATATATATATATATATATATATATATATATATATATATATATATATATATAGATAGAGAGAGAGAGAGAGAGAGAGAGAGAATGTAAATACAAATTACTTTACCAAAGTGTTCTTTATTTGCAAACTTATTGCTGTTACTAACAATCTTAAAATGATATATATATATATATATATATATATATATATATATATATATATATATATATATATATATATATATATATATATATATATATATATATGATATTGAATATAAATGATGGGTGTTCTTCTTTGTTACATTCTCAATATCCTTGGGTTCAGATTTTGCCTTTTTGCAGCAGTGAACTTAGAAGTAATTTTTTTCCTCAGTAATGTTTTATGCCATACCCGACTCTCAATAGGCATTCATGCGTAAATTATTGCTTTTTTCCCCCGCCATTTCCGCTTGGCAAGACATTCAAACCTCCGACTCCCTTCCGTTTTGCTCCCCCCTCCCTTCAATCCCTCCTGAATACTAGTTCCACTCTTATAGACCTCCATAGTTTTTCCCCTCAAAAATTGGGGGTTGAGTTCGTTGGGTGTGTGTGTGTCTGTTTTTTTTTTTTATCATAGTTATAATAGTTTGATAGGAGTAGCTTTTGATAACTTTTATATCGTCTTTAATTACATTTATTATATTATTATTGGTAGATTATGTTTAGGGGGAGGGGGAGTACTTTAAGATCTTAAATTTAAGGAAAAAAAATCAATTTCTGATAATCCATAAAAAAATGAGTGGAATTTCGCATATAAAATTTAATTTAATGTGAGTTTTTGGTCATTTTTTTCCTAAGATTTTTTGAAGGTTTAAAAATCTTAGCGAATACTAATAATAATTAATAGTAATTATATTACTAATAACAACAATAATAACTAATTATGGACTAAAAGCAGTAATAATGTTAATTGATGTTAATTTCTAATTCAATAATTAAATAATTCAATTATATATTTTAAATGCAACCCTGATCATGAGGACTAATTTTTTAAAGACACCTCCTCACCTCCCCTCCCCTCCTTCCCTCCCCTCCCCTTCCCCTTCCCCTCCCTTCTTCTCTCCTCCTCCTCTTTCCCTCCTCCTTTATTAGTGATCAGATAGCGCAGAGTTTATTAAAGTAGGGGTCACGGGAAGTTTTGAATCTATTAAAAAGATGCATACGATTTTTTTTTTATTTATCGTTATTGAAAAAAGTGAGTTTGGGGAAAAAATTCATCGATGAAAAAGGTTTGAGAAGTCCGAGGATAGCTCGCCGCACCGTTGCGTTGACGAACCATAGGTGGTAAACCACCTGTTTATTGTGAGTGTCTCGTCAGTTCAATAAATCTCAAAATCTATGTCTTAATTTTGAAAACCTTTTCATATTTCCATCTGTCCTATTTTTATAATTTATTTAGTTATTTCTCTCTCTCTCTCTCTCTCTCTCTCTCTCTCTCTCTCTCTCTCTCTCTCTCTCTCTCTCTCTCTCTCTCTCTCTCTCTCCTCCCTCCCTCCCTCCTGTTTTCCTTTGTCACATGCCATTAACGATTGGTCAAAGATAATGTAAATAGGGGGAAAGCCAAATTTCTTTCCTTTATTTGCATCTTTTTCTCTTTATCATTAAGTTTGCATAATCATTGCATTAGAAAGGTAGCAAATTTTATTTAGGGGTTAAATGGTGAAACGGCACTAACTTTTTTTTTTTTTTTTTTTTTTTAAAGATTTGTTGGTTTATTAAAATTGTAGTATGTGTGAATTGTTTGATGTGTAGAAGAAATTGTGTAATGTGTTGGTTGCCCCGAGTGTTGAATGCCCAGAGTGTTGAATGCCCCGAGTGTTGAATGCCCAGAGTGTTGAATGCCCAGAGTGTTGAATGCCCAGAGTGTTGAATGCCCAGAGTGTTGAATGCCCAGAGTGTTGAATGCCCAGAGTGTTGAATGCCCAGAGTGTTGAATGCCCAGAGTGTTGAATGCCCAGAGTGTTGAATGCCCAGAGTGTTGAATGCCCAGAGTGTTGAATGCCCAGAGTGTTGGATTCCCAGAGTGTTGGATTCCCAGAGTGTTGGATTCCCAGAGTGTTGAATGCCTAAAGTGTATTGAATACCTGTATCATTAAATGTGTAAAATGTTGCATTGTTATGTATGCGATGAATATACCAAATTTTGAATATGATGATCGTTTTCTATCTTATTCAAATCCTATAAATAGCTTCATAAAAGATCATTTTACCTGTTCCCATTCATTGTAGAAATACGATATTTATATTTTAGTAGTCGGAGCTTCTGCGAAAAATCCGTTTCTGCAAGATAAAAAAATGGAAAAAAAAAGAAAGAAATCCGCATTCACTTTATTGAATGTCAGATGTGCTATAATATTGGATGTTTTCAAAGGGAGGCAGAGTAATTTTAATTTTATTATATATATATATATATATATATATATATATATATATATATATATATATATATATAATATATATATATATATATAATATATATATATATATATATATATATATATATATATATATATATATATATATATATATATATATATATATATATATATATCGTAGTATAATTATAGAGTGATTAAGTCACGTGATTGAAAGCATTTTTCGATCCCTGATGTGGATAATAGTCAGAAACTACCTAGAAAATTGCCCTCCTCGAATGCCGTTGTGCGAATATATATATATATATATATATATATATATATATTATATATATATATATATATATATATATATATATATATATATATATATATATAATATATAATATATATATATATTAAATAAATAAAATAATAATTCGTAAGACAAATTGTTTTTTTTTATTTTTACTTTTTAATGAATATATAATAGTTTATATATATATATATATATATATATATATATATATATATATATATATATATATATATATATATATATATATATATATATATATATATTAAACCTATCCGCTAAATTTAAATTTTAATTGTTGCATGAATTCACATTTAAAATACTTAGCATTAGTCTTCGGATTAAGGAAATTGTCTATTTTATAAATGAATGATAAGCAGATTTAAAATTATCTAAGTACCAGAAAAATATTTCATTTCTCTTACAAATGTTTTATTTTCTCTCTCTCTCTCTCTCCTTTTTTTCTTTATATTTTCCCTTTTCTAATTTTTATATTTTTTTTTTTGCCTCGCCTTCGCTCTCCCTCTCACTTTTTTTTCGTTTGCTCCCACTCGCTCTCTTCCTTTCTCTCTCTCTCTCTCTTTTTTATTTTTCGCTTTCTCTCTCTTTCTCACTGCTTTCGTTAGTTCGTTCTTTTCATGGGTTCGCATATATATACATATATATATATTATATATATATATATAGATATTATATATATATAAATATATATATAAATATATATATATAATATATATATATATATATATATATATATATATTATATATATATATATATATATATATATATATATATATATATATTATATATATATATATATATAAAGTGAAAATGGAATATTAAAAGCATTTGACCTTTCAACTTTCCCTTTCCTTCCCTCTTTTTTTTTTTTTTTTTTCTCCCAATTTTGTCAAAGTCACTCAACAGAGATGTATATCATATTTAATCCGCGATCAAACACTTTTTATGCAGTTTGACGTTCTTCGTAATAACGGAGGTAATCTCTCTCTCTCTCTTCCCTCTCTTTCACTTCTCTCTTTCCCCCCTCTCTCCCTTCTCCCTTCCCCCTTCCTATACTACCCTCCCCTCCTACTCTTTTCTCTCTCTTTCTCCCCTTCCCCTCCCTCCCCTCATCTCCTACCCTTTACCCTCTCTCTCTCTCTCTCTCTCTCTCTCTCTCTCTCTCTCTCTCTCTCTCTCTCTCTCTCTCTCCCTCTCTCCCTCTCGCCCCTCTGACTCCTTTGATTTGTTCTCATTCTCTTTTTATATTAATTAATCGTTAATCTTTACTTGTATTTTATAATGTTTTTCAGAAGTAATCTTCGTTCTTCATTCTTATGAAAATGAATATCAGAAATTGTAATGGCGTAATAATAAGAATAATAATCATAATCATGACAGTAATAATAAATTATTTATTATTATTATTATTATTATTATTTATTATTATTATTATTATTATTATTAATTAATATTAAAAATAATAATTGGCCTTGCTTCATGTCTTGTTCGAGACAGCTGACAGGTGCTACCTTAATGGCTAAAGATAAGAATATATCTAATTTAAAATGAATGCTGCGACAAAAAATATTTTGTTTTAATTTAGCCCTCCCCCCCCCCCCAAATATATATATATATATATATATATATATATATATATATATATATATATATATAATATATATATATATATATATATATATATATATATATATATATATTAATATATATATTTCTTCAACTCTGAACACAAACCTAACCAAAATGGATATGAGTTTCATCAAAAACTGTAGCTCTTGTGCAAGAGACCAAACTGGAAACGACACTTTATTTACCTAAGTCTAAAGACTTATTAATAGTAAATTTGTTTTAAGATTTTGGATTACTTCAAACCCAAAACTAACTTGCCTTAAGTTCTAATGAAGGGTTTGCTCACACACACCTGTGCGTTGGGACTCTTTGATAACCAAAATTTTAGCTTGCTGGTGCGTTGCGGTTGTGATAAAAGAATTAAAGGTGCTGTGCGATTCGCATTTTTTTCACCTTCACTGGTGCGCTGTTTTACTCTTTGCGGTGTGGTGCGGTTCTGTTCTGTTCTTTAACTTTTTACTCTTTGCGTTGCTTGGCGTCGTTTTTTTATTTTTTGTTTTTGTTCATTTACACTTATAACATACGCACTAAATGTATTAATTTTTGTTCATTTTTTTAAATCATTTTAGAACAGCCGAGATAATGAATCTTTGATTAGAAATGCCCGGAATAACTAAATTATTTGTGGTTTCTTTCGCCTTACTTTTCAGACTCTCTCTTTCTCTCTCTCTCTCTCTCTCTAATATATATATATATATATATATATATATATATATATATATATATATATATATATATATAATATATATATATATATATATATATATATATATATATATTATATATATATATATATATATATATATATATATATATAATTGATTTTCCGTTTTGTAAATGGCCTTTTGAAATACTGCAATTGACGTGAATGCTGATAAAAGAAAATTAGTGAGGCCTTTTAACCTTATTTTTCTTTT
>SEYY01022316.1:0-20000 GCA_009176605.1 Armadillidium nasatum | reverse complement strand
GACGAAATAACCTACTATGAATGGGAACATAATTCACATTTCATTGCATTTTATATAGTTTATATACTATAAATTTGTATGCTATTTTGTACTTAATTTCTGAGCTCCATCACCATCAAAACTCTTAACTCTTGTCAATAAAACAATTTTTTTCTATCCACCTCATCTTTGGTTGTGGAAATTCTTCATACTTAGGTATTTGTATATTTTATTGATGTGATGGTACTTCGTAGAAGAATGATTGTGTGAGATTAAAGAGAGATTTTAATTTTTCAGTAGCATAAAGGATACTTACGACTCATTGATTTTCCTTTTGTATTTTATTTTCATAGCTTATTCTTTTCCTAGGTAGAAGTAGAAACTTAAGTATCAAAACAGGTATTGCAGAAATTTTAAAGAATTTTTGGGCAGATTAAAAAATGAGAATATTTACAACTTCAAAAACTATAGTAGTGTCAAATTGAGGAATTGTGTGTGTGTGTCTGTAACTATGCAATTATTAAGTTCTAATGTATATATAGTGTAGGAAAACTATATTATGAATGATAAACATACTATTTGAACATTCTAACTGAGTGTTTATAAACTAACATTAAAACAAGTAGTAGATTAGTGTACTGAGTTTGAGCCTAGAAACTATATCTGATCAGATGCCAAGTTCAAACCTAAAACAAAACCCAAGTTCAAATCCAAGCTCATGCAAATCCCATTGTAATTAATTAAATTTATTTTTTTTATTTTAATTGAAATTAATATATATATATATATATATATATATATATATATATATATATATATATATATATATATATATATATATATATATATATATATATATATATATATATATATATATATATATATATATATATATATATATAATTAATAATATAGCATTTAATATTCAGAAATCAGTTATCTGCTTTTCCTCTTAATCCTTTCAATTAGTAAAATGAAAATAGAAAAATACAGTACAATAGACCAAACTATATCAGAGACTGTTAGAATGGAATGACGAATCTCTAAAGGTGTCATCCTCAGTCCTTATTTTCTTTCTAAAGGGATCTTATGGAATGGCCTCCATTGATATAATATTCTTTAGTTATATGCAATTGATTGTATATTTTGGTTTTCTGAACCAAATCTTTAGGTGACTGTTGAAACAATTGAGAAAGATTTATATTCTCTTGTGAAATAACCAGAGACCTGTGATTTAAATTTTTCAGTTTACAAATCAGTTGTACCATCTTCACAAAATGTCTTGTAAACGAACCCTAAATTAACCAAGCATGGGAAGGAATTGATATAAACATTCTCACATAAATTTCTTGTATTATAATTTGATCATAGGTTAACTTGAAATTGTAAATGTTAAATATATTTAAGGTAAAGCAGAGAAAGCCAGGGTTTTCTAAAATATTTGAAAAATAATCGAGGGACAGATTGAATTCTATAGCTCATCTTTATAGAAGTATTGCAAGGTAAAGATTTATTTTTGCTCTGCCTTTCACATAGAAAATCCTTGATTGCAGGTAATTCTAGGGAATTTGACTGTTGAAACTTTCCATTATAGAAAAATAGACTTCTTTAAAATTGAAGTAGCTCATATAGTGCCTAATAAAATTAAAATGTATGGGCTGAGTATATGCCACAAAGACAAGATTATCAAGTTATGGTTACTCAGAAAGATTTTTTTTTTTATTAAATATTGTATACACCTATAAAAAAAAATTTCTAACAGCTTCCACTGACTTAACTTTATTAAATAATTGGAAAAAATTCTTTGACGACAACTTTGTCTCGGATAAATCTTGCTGTTACCCCCTGAATTATATTTACGACTTCAGTTACATTTAATTTATTAATCACAGTTTAACTGGCACATTCAAAAAGTGATACAGTTCTTATGATACTTCAACAGAAGTTTCAAGAAAAAATTCATCTTCAGACTCTTAATTTTAATATCTGTGTGACAGATGGTTTTAAGAAGGTTGGTTTCACTGGTTGTATAATAAAAAATTTTCGTTTCAAAATGAAACTCTTAAAATACTAAATTAACAGCATAACTACATTCACATAGGGTTCTTTAATTTCAGTGGGCACTTCAAACCAAAGTTAATATTTTAACGGATTTACCTTCTTTATCAAAAACAAAAGAAAAAGACTTATCGCTCTGTTATTTATCGAGCAGTAGGGACCGAACAGGGCTGGAATTTTGCCGGGGTTGCCTAAAATTTGTAAAGAGGTCAAAAGCACTGAAATTTTAGGTTAATAAAATTAGACATAAATTTAATTGAGGTTTATTTAATTATAAGGAAGGAGTAGAATAGCCAACACTCACTCAAATTAATAATTATATGCATTTTCTTTGAAAAAATTTATGAAAATTACAGATTTTGTGTAATAAAAGTTTTAAAAAAAAAGTAAAAAAATTTTTGAATTTTTTTTTTCTGATTCACAATAGTGATTCAACAATCAACCTAAGGTAAAGTTTGAAAAAATGTAAGATATAAAATTATCAATATAACCTGTATTTATAGATAGTTATTTTATTGCTGTGAATCAAACTTGTATCATTTAGCTACATTATTTCAAAATTATTATTTTTATACTTTCAGTCAATATGGCTAAAAGATCAGCTTCAGTATTGGAGTACTTTACAATGTTTCAGGATAGGCTCGAAATAGCTAAATATAACATCTGCAGCCAGGAAATTAGAAGAGGACCTCTGGGTGCCCCAAGTAAAAAATTTTCAACCAAATCTTTATGGGGGCATCTAAAATCAAAACACAAAGATGAACATTCACTAGCAGAAGAAGGAGCGGTCAAAAGAAACAGAAAAGAAAAAGAAAATATTGAAAAAAAAAAAAACATGAAAAAATCTTAATTTTCTTATATTTTGTTTGATTTAATCCACTATTAAAAAGAATAATTTGCCATTTTAATCCCGGCAGGCAAACCCCGGTTTTCCCTGATTTTTAGCCAGGTCCGGGGTCAGTAAAAATGGCTTGGGTTTGCCGGGGCTCTGGTCGGTCCTTACTGAGCAGAGAAGTATATTTTATTTGGAGTCCAGGAGATGTGGAAAAAGCACTGCACAATGAAGGAGATAATGTTAGAGATTCTTTTGTGTTATGTTCACCTGCCATATTAAAGTACTCAAAGTCTGAATTTAATATGTTAATAAAAACGAAATGCAACCTGTCTCAAGAATCAGCATAGAGTTTTATCAGTTAAGCCTCAGTCCATAATTCAAGATTGGGCTATAGTGCATAAACATAATGGAGAACAAATTTAATTGACTGGATTTAACTTTATTGCCCTTTTGCTGTAATTCACCTTTAAGAGAACACTTGAATCAGATGCCATATTTGTTCAGAAAGACTTAAACTAAACTAAAACATTTTTTTTGTTGAGTGCTTTATTTTTGGTTTTTGGTCATCAGAAAAATGTTACATCATACTTGTTTTAATAATTCTTTGGCTTGTAATTTAAAAAACTCTCTCTTGGACCTTTTTTTTGAATCTACATTTTAATTTTCATAAAAGTTAATTTATTTAACATGTTAGAGATATGTGCACATCAAATTTATACAAGTATGTAAATAATTTATGAAAACATGGCCAGAAAAAAAGTTACTAAAAAGATCTGTGCACATGTTACATATTGCTAGACTCTGCTATGAACTCTTCTAAATTTGTCTGAGTGAGTTCTCGAATTCTAGTACAGTAGCTAATACCTTTAAATACATTCCGAGTAAATATTCTGCTTTTGCTTCCATGAATTTATTGGAAAGAAAGATTTAAAACCCTGTTCAAAATTAATTAACATTTTTAAAAAATGTATTGGTGCTTATTTCTTCCTTTGGTTAAATATTTTACTGTACATTGCTAATTACAACATACTAACAGTAACCTAATATATTTACTTAAATTGGATATACTGGTAGTTTGCAAGTTTTGAACTTTTATTTTTCTTGCATAAATTAGCAATAATAGCTAGTGTATTTAAATGTTGGAATGGTGAAATCGGGTTTCTCTCTTTTTTTTATTTTTTATTTATTCATTTTATTTATTAAAGGTATATCGAAGAACACGTTCAGAAAACTGGTGTGGCCATTGAAACACAAGGATTCACTTTTGTTACTAGTGGAAAGAAAAGAGAGAGCTTAACTGTAAGTACAGCCAAATTGTTGAAATTTTTTAGTGTGGTTATTTTTTAGCTCTTTTAAAAAAGGTAAACTCTTTCTGAGGTTAAGCTCAGTTTATATAATATACTGGTGGTAATTTTGAATATTTAATGGATAAAACTTTCATATATATATATATATATATATATATATATATATATATATATATATATATATATATATATATATATATATATATATATATATATATATATATATATATATATATATATATATATATATATATATATATATATACTTTTCTGTTAAGGGTAACTTTATTTTTTTTATTGGGTTATTCAAGATCGAAACTCAATTGTTAGGATGAACCTCATTTTCTATTCTTTGGTGCCTTTTGACGATATCCTAGTATCGTTCTCAAGATACTCAAGCTTTTCTTTATTATTACCATACACTGTTCTAGAATAGAACCCTGAACTGGATACTTTCCAGATGTTCATTCAAGTTTTTTTATTTTTATTATTATTATTCCTGTGGCTCTTGCTGTAACTGGAACTATCTCAGGTCTGTCTTATATTCCAAATTCTTCTGATTTCATATTTTGAACTTTGGAATATTAGTTTTTTTACTCTCTCATAAGCTGATACACTCCCATCCCAAAGGACTCTAACCTTTATTTTCCAGCATCTATTTTCTTGGTTATCGTGGATGACAACTTGGGCATCTGTTCCGATATTGTAGTAGTAAAGTATTTTGATTGTTGGTTACTTTTTTTTTATTATTTCGGTTATGTTTTCAATGATTGTATTCACTAGTGCAGTGGTTCCCAACCTGTGGTACGCCTGCTATCGATTGGGGGTACACAAAAAAAATATGGCTTAATTAAAAAAGAATGTAAAAGGAAAAAATTAATAGAATATAGATTATAGAATATCAAATTACGAAATTAAATTATTGTTATATATATATATATATATATATATATATATATATATATATATATATATATATATATATATATATATATATATATATATATATATATTATATTTATATTTGTGTGTGTACGAAGGTACTCGTAAATAAAAAACATTATGAAGGGGTACGGAAGGAAAAAAGGTTGGGAACCGCTGCACTAGTGTATCAGAATTTTTACACAGCCTGAAATAGGTTAACGAGCGTATGTTATAATATTTTTCTGTGTAATAAAACTTCACATCCAGGTAATATATGATACACATACAGGCTCCGACCATCCGTTGCACATTTTCTTCAGACCTCTTCTTTTCTTTTATGTATTTTATTTATTTATTTTTTATTATTTTTTTTTATATATATATATATATATATATATATATATATATATATATATATATATATATATATATATATATATATATATATATATATATATAATATATATATATATATATATATATATATATATATTTATATGAATAAAGCTAGCCTAGTTCGCTCTGATAAAGAGCTAGAAATCTTACCTTGTTAGGATTCTCTTTTTCTCTTCCGGTCCTTTCTTGAGACCAAATCAGATAACAGATACGAGCCTAATCCACCCTACGGCCCCCAGGACAACTACAATACCGAGCGCTCAGAAATTATAGCAACCCAGATACCCCAACGTGAAAAAGACAACCCTGATATCTAATCCGTCTATACTCTGTCCTTAAGTTACGGCAGCTTCAAAACTAAATCTTCCTTTCGTTATTAGAGTTGTGCACTCTAAGACTTATAATTAATTAATCGTAAGCTTAATATTAACTTATTAAAAATATATTAAAAGGGAGAAGTCTATGACCCTAAACCTTAACTTTATCTTAACGTAATCAATATCCTGAAAACCTGAAAGACGAAAACATCATATACAACATGTAAAGAAAAACTAAACTCCCTCTCCTTCTAATAGCTCCTTCCAAACCTCCAGGTGACTTCTCTCTTCTTAACCTCTTCTTCTTCTTCTTCTTCTTCTTATATTCTTGCACCTAACAAAAATATACAATCTTATACCTTTCTCTCTCCCCCTCTCTTCCCCTCTACATACTCTTTAATCAAATTACTATCAACTCTACCTTTCGTAAATACATCAGCTATTTGACATTTTGTCGTTACCCATTCTACTCCTTCAATCTTCTCCATCTCCAAGACCCACTTAATCCATGCCAAATCTATCCTTAGGTTTTTGCTTAACACTTTAGTTTCAGAGTATATGGCAGTTTTTAGTGTTTTGCTATCTGTATACACCTTTACTTTTAATCTATCGCCTCCCATCATTTCCAACCAACATTCACTTAAAAAAATACCTGCCTCAATACCTTCTATCAGACCTATAGCTTCAGCCTCAATTGTGGATCTTGCTACTCTCCTGACACATTTCGATTTCCATACAATAGGGCTTCTATTACCCTCATTATCCCTCAATGCTACTATATAGCCTATCTGTGGACTTTCATCGATACTGTTCCCATATAATGCATCTGTAAAAACTTCTATTTCTACTTTGTCTTTTAGTTTACCTAACATAATACCTACCCTCATATTTTTTGCTCTTTTTAGTATGTTTATCACCTTTCTCATTTCCTCTACTTTACCTCCACGGAAGTACCTACTCCTTTCACTTACATAATAAGATAGATCTGGTCTTGTCTGACAGCTGATCCAATTCATTTGACCTACCAATGATCTATATAGAGTTAATTCTTTTCCTTCCATTTCTCTGTTTCCAAAGAAATCTCTACTTTCAGGTATTTTATATCGTCGATGTATTTGTTCTGTTCTAACCAAACTCCTTCCTCTCTTTCTTCTATATTTATCCCAATATACTTAAATTCAGACACTTCCTCAGTTCCTATCTTTAATCGGCTTTTAATACCTGTAATGATCTTCTCGAAAAACTCTTTGTTGCCTCCAAAACAAAAATCATCAACATGAGTGCACATGATACCTATCATTTTTCCTTCTTTTTTCCAAACAAATAATGCTGGTTCTAACTTACTCTTCACACCTCCCAACTCAGTTATAATCTTTACCACTTTATCAAACCATACCCTTGCTGCGTCTTTTAACCCATACACTGTCTTCTTTAACTCCCATAGTCCTTTCTCCTTAGCCTCTTTGGGAGGAATAACCCAAACCTTCCTTTTTATTCTGTCTCCCTGTAAATAAGCTGTTTTAATATCAATGGAATTACATTTCCATCCCTTCATTTTCATAATAGTCAGGCACATCCTCAACACCTCTCCTGAACATGTTGGTGACTCCGTTACCAGCTCCTCTCCTTCCTCCTCAAAACCCCTAGCAACTAATCTTGCTTTACATTTCTCCTCTCCATCCTGAATTTTCTCTGTAATCACCCATCTTAAGGATATTCTCTTTTGTCCTTTATCTTTTACTCTTTTAAAAACATCATTTTCTTCCCAGTTCTCTATCTCACACAATTTTGCACTTAAAACTCTCTCACTTTGCAGACTATTACCTAGCCATACCTCTTCTTGGTCGCTAATTTCCTCTACATCGGTCAAGTCTCTAAAATCTATCCAACCCTCTTCTCCATTTTCAATATTCTGAACATTAAAACTATCACTCCATTTCTTGCTTGTAGCTTTCCCTGCTCTACTGAGTATTTTAACCTTCACTTTATCCCCACTTTCTCTTTTAGTAGCTTTATACCTTTTTCCAATCTTGATTTTTGGCACTCTTCTTTCCTCAGCTTCCTCATCTGTTTCATCCTCTTCACTTTGTTGTTGTTCTTCCTCTTCCTGCGTTCTATAGTATTCCACTTCTTGCCACTCGTCTTCCTCATTTTCTATGATGTTATTCGTTTTTTGTGTATCCCCTATTTGATCCACCTTTTTACTAAGATCGTTATCATCTTCACGTGTTACTACAACACTCTTTTTCTCATCTTTCTGTTCAATACCCGCTAACCTTGTAATATGGACTCTAGCAATTTCACGCAAAGTACCTCCATGTTTTACTATCACCGTCTTCCCATCTCTACCTATGACTTTAGCAGGGCCTCTCCAATTTTTATCTATCTCCCTTTTATAATACACCTCTTCTCCTGGTTCAGCTAATTCTAACTTATGTTCTCTTATTTGACCTTTCATAGCCCGCTTCACCCTATCTTCAGCTTCCTGTTTCACATGAGCCTCTCTTGCCTTATGTATTCCTTCTATTGTCTCCCTTAATTGTTCACTTTCGTTACCAACTACCCCCATACTTCTTTCTTCTTCAACCGTATTGTTTGGCAACTTTCCATTCCTACCAAATACCAATTGATTAGGGGTGTATCCTCCTTTATCCAGTAACCAATTTTTAGCTCCAACTGACCAAAGTAAACACGTTTCCTTATTACACCCTTCTTCTTTCATCTTTCTCATAGAATCCTTCAACAGCCCCACCATCTTTTCACACCTCCCATTACTCCAATGGACTCTCAGCTGCTGTTGCCAATTGCTTTATACTAAATCTCTCACACAGTAGTTTCATATCCTCATTCTGAAATTCAAGACCATTGTCGCTTATAATCCTTTCTGGGGCACCAAATATACTAATCCATCTTTCCAGAATCTTACCTACTATCTCCTTTGGCTCTTTATTCTTTACCCAGCTTGCTTGACAATACCCTGTTCCTAAATCCAACATCACCAAAAATTTATTTCCTTCCAATTCACCTAAATCCATGGCTACAGTTTCATTAAATCTTTTTGCTAGTGACAACCCAACTGTGGGTCTGCTAGGAGTTTTTTTATATCTTATACATACCTCACAATTATCACTCAATTCCCCTATATCCTCCTTGATATCTCTCAGAGTCTCCTTTTCCATTTCATCTCTATATGCATCCTTAATCAATTCCCCTAATCTTTCTTTGCTAGGATGCCCGAACTGAACATGCAGTCTTTTTAGTATTTTTTTCCTTTCCTGTTTATCTTCTAAACCATTTTTCACATTACCCTCCCACCATATTTCTTTCTTTATACCTTTTCTTAAACTAATCCTTAAATGTCCTGCTTCATCAACTCTTAAGGGAACTCTTACGTTCCTAAAAGCCCTTATTGTCATATCATAAGTGTTCAAAGTTGATACATGCTCCCATTTTCCTTAATGATTCCCTCCCTAGTAACCATGGTATGTCCCCTTGTACCACATCTGTTATTAAATAAAAATCCCAACCAAAAAATGAACATGGTATTCGTAATCTTTTAAAAACGCTTTATATTTAGATTCCCCAAAAACATAGTTCCCTTCTATCACCTCCATTGTCTTCCTGACCTCCTCTCTTTCTCTCCAACTCATACTACCCAACACATAGCCTAGTCACTTCTCCCCTATGACATTTGCACTGCACCCAGTATCCACGATTGGCCAGATGTTGCCATACTCATTTAATTCTTCTTTTTCTTCTCTCATTCCAACGTATGCTCTTGGACTACTGTCTTCGTTATAATTCAATCTTCCTACCTCCTTATTTATGTTTTCAAAAAATCTTCCTCTTCCTCTTCCAAATCCACCTACTACAATCCCCATTCCTCTTTTTCCTATCTGATCACTTCTCTGTTTGCCTCTCTCTTCCCCTCCTTCCTGTTTTTTCCATCTACCTTTCATAGGACATGAGGCTGCAAAATGATATTCTGATCTACATAATATACATTTCATAGTTTGTCCATATCGGTTTTTCGGATTCAGTCTTTTCTCATTCTCTCTTTTGTCCTCCTCCTTAATAATACATCTGTCTTTACCCTGCATCAGCCATTCCTTTGCTCCATTCTTCCCTATACCTTCACAGACGTTGAGTAGACCACTCTTAAATTCTTCAAATACCCAATCTCCCTTTCCACAATATGCTAAAACCATCTGTCTTTGAGTCTCTCCTATATTGGCACCTTCTAACAGATGAACACACCTCATATCCTCCCCTAAGTCCACCTTTCCAGCCTTTTTACAATTATTCTCCACCATCTCATACCGTTCTATATACTCTCATTGATTCATCTATAGTCCTTCTTATCCTGAAAAAGTCCAGAATCTTATCATAACGATCTCTGCTCTTCTCTTTTCCAAATCTCTTATCCAATACTTCCAATACCTTTTCCATTCCTACCTGTCTCTCCAACCCCTCTAACTCTACGTTGTAAACACTTTAAAATGCCTTTTCACCCAGGCTAAGCATAACTTCACCTCCCGGACATTCCAAATATTTTCCTTCCAGTCTGTACCACAGCGTTACCCTTTTTCTCCACATGTCATAGTCCTCTCCCTCTAGACCTTCAAAAGTAGGGCACACTCTTTTACCTCTACTCCTTCTCTCCTGAGTCTGAGTCCCCTGATAATGTTGTTCTTCCTCCTTTCCACCTTTCATCGCCATGCTGATGCCGTTTGCGGAACTACGCTCTGCTACCACTGAATAAAGCTAGCCTAGTTCGCTCTGATAAAGAGCTAGAAATCTTACCTTGTTAGGATTCTCTTTTGCTTTTCCGGTCCTTTCCTTGAGACCAAATCAGATAACAGATATGAGCCTAATCCACCCTACGGCCCCCAGGACAACTACAACACCGAGCGCTCAGAAATTATAGCAACCCAGATACCCCAACGTGAAAAAGACAACCCTGATATCTAATCCTGTCTATACTCTGTCCTTAAGTTACGGCAGCTTCAAAACTAAATCTTCCTTTCGTTATTAGAGTTGTGCACTCTAAGACTTATAATTAATTAATTGTAAGCTTAATATTAACTTGTTACAAATATATTAAAAGGGAGAAGTCTATGACCCTAAACCTTAACTTTATCTTAACGTAATCAATATCCTGAAAACCTGAAAGACGAAAACATCATATACAACATGTAAAGAAAAACTAAACTCCCTCTCCTTCTAATAGCTCCTTCCAAACCTCCAGGCGACTTCTCTCTTCTTAACCTCTTCTTCTTCTTCTTCTTCTTATATTCTTTCACCTAACAAAAATATACATTTATTTAGAAGGTTTTATATAATAAGAATGAAGAAAGTTCTTTTAAAACCATATAACATCTCACCTCTCTAAATTGCGATAGAATAAAAGAAACAATCTTGATGATCCATATCAGTCACCTGTTTTAAAACACGATTAAGCTCTTTGTTTCTTTTGCAGACTTCCACATTTTAGTTATATGAACTGTAGTGTGGGTAGTGTACTCTGGTGATACAGTAGTCAATGTTGACGGGGCTGGTTTATCAACCGTTGACTTTTTTGATGATCCTTCACCTACAGTATCTTGACTTTGCATCCTTTTACGTTTATGAAACCTCCGTAATCCTTTAACTTTGGATTTTGAGGTAGATGCGGTTGATGTCGTTGGAAGAGTGTTTGTTGTACGACTCTTCTTTGTTTAGGAAGTAGCTGAGGGACAATCCGTAGACGAACCCCTCTTTTTATTAGTTGTCACTCCGTCACGTGTTTGTGATGACTCGTAGGTTGTTCGCCCAAGCACATGGAATTTACGAAAGTCCGAGAGTGATAGTACTCCCCGGCTTTTGATTTACCTTTGGTTCACCTATATTGCGTAGACGGTACCGCTGCTGGTTGACTGGGACGATACTCTATCCGTCCTTGTATTCCCGAAGGTCCGGGGATACTTCCTCAACAATCACTGGTGTTGTGGTAGTGGTTGTTGGGATGGTGGTTGTAGCTGGTCTGGGGTCTTGAGTCCTGCGTTGAAAGTTGGATAGACTCAAGAAGGCGAACATTTCTTCAAAAGTTGTTTCTGTGTAATGTAGACCATCATAACACAGATCTACAGCACCCAATCTATCAGATCCTCCCATCCAGAATTTATGATGAGGATTGCTTTGACCTTCACTGTTATAATAGCGTTCGAAAACAGCTTTCATTAGAAAGGTCTGTTTTTGAAACCAAGGCTGGTTATTACCCTGAAGTTCGACCGTCTTCCCAAACATTTCACGAGCCTTTATGTTGAGAAAGGTTCGTTGAAACTGAGGATGTTGTTCAAGTAAGGATATTAGGTCACTCCTACCTTTACGTTGTAAACAGGTTTCATTGAAGGTGGCTATGTCCTTCATTATAGGAATGACAAGATATACCCTCGCTGCAGGGTTATATCGAGCGGCTATTCTTGATATAACATCCATCTGGACAGGAACGAAGGACAAATTACAGGTTGTATTCCATGTAATGGCCTGGATTGTTTTTTCCTCAGTATTTAGAGGCATTTTCTTCCAAATGGAGCATGTTAACCCGAATACATAGATCTGATCCATCGGTCCATTGGATTTAAGAAAACGAGTGAGATGTTGCCCTATTGTTAATAAGGTCGAACCTGGGTAGCACGACACAAACAGATTAACATTGTAAATCTGTCGCAATTGCTCTTTTATGTTCCCCAGCACTCTGACTTCAGAGGTGCTGATAACCAAAATCCTCTCAGCCCCAGCCATGCTGAAAAGAGAGATATATATATGTATAGTATACATAAAAACATAAATTATAAATTTACAAAATTATATGCTTAACATAAACATGACAAAAAATATTTTTCATGAATTAAAATTTTATATTTAACATTTCATGACTAATAAATAAGTTTCTCTAAAGTATTTAAATTTTATTAACTACTTTACTACTATTTTAATTGTAGTGAGAACGAGCTCTATTTATTGTTTATAATAGTTATTGCGTTAATTTATAATGTAAATAAATATAGTAGAAAAATTTTAATGAAGCAGATTTGATTAACTACTCATTAATTGGTCTATTCTACTAAAGGTTTTAACATGCTTGTGCTTGTAAATGTAAGTGTTATGTGTTGTTTTATTTTTATTTTGTGATCACTTTTAATATTTTATTTTTATATATCACACTATTTCACAACACTGTTCGACACTTTGATTTTAACACGTTCCACGGCGCATGTCGTTCACTTAACTTTGGTGACGTCGGCGATATTCCAATGGTCGTTCCATGACGTAATCATGTTGTGGGGCGTCTCCTTGGGATCGTAGTCGTCGTGGAGAAGGCTCCTGTTTTCCTGAATCCATCCCTAAGCAGGTGATGTTCATCTGAGGTGGTTCCTCCACTGGCGATGCTTCTATATGTACTTGTAGTTCCATTTAGTTTTCCTCAATATAAAACCCCTTCGGATCAAATCCTTCAAAAGATTCGGCCGTTTTATCACTGAACTCATCGCTGAAATTCAGTTGATAATAACTATCAGGTTCTTCCATTATAGGGGAAAGAGCCTTAGGCACAAATCCTTCAAATGAATCCTGATCTACTGAATAATCTAACGGACAAAATGATTCATTTAGTGTGGTGTTGAACAGATCCTCTTCTTCAGGAGGTATCGTTAGATCTGTTTGTGTAAATCTTGAGATGTTAATGTCATTTATGTTAGATACATCAGTTGACTTGTTCAATTCGGAATTAATCCGAGAATCTGTATTTGCTCTTAAAGTTTCGTCAAAAGATTCTTGTAAAACTCTGAATGAGTCAGACAAGAAGGTTGAATAATCATTATCGATCAGTCTAAATATCTCTTGTTGACATTCTATCTGCCGCTTCTTCAACTCCTCCAACAAGTGATGATCCTCTTCAGCAAGTTGATATGAAAAATCATCGTCGTCCTCATCACTGACCTCCTCAGGTAAAACCGTTGGAGTCGGCTGTGTTAGGGAGAGCTAGAACTTGTGAATGAACTAACTTGCCTACACAGACCTTTTGAATAATGACCCAAGATTTGATGGAATACCTATATATTACATTCAATTCCGTCAGCCCTAAAAAATGGGCCAACCTATCACAAGATTCGTGCGTTTATGTGGGACACTATTTGCAACTAGTCAATTAACTTTAACGAACCTAGTTTTATTATCAATCCAACAATTTAATAAAAGTATAAGGGATGAGGGATAGTGAAAGAATGGATACTGATACTATATTTACTTATTGTGCAATTAAGGATTAAATACAATTGATATTATAATGAATAACTTTAATTATACTGATTATAATTAAAAAAATACTTTACAGTTTATTTATTTTTACTATTAATCTTACAATTTGGATTATTAATGTGTGGTAGGTATTTTAACCTATATTAATGGGATATTTGTTGGATATGGAGAACAACTTGCTAAGCCAGCCAGTACTTTAGACTAAGAGAAGTAAAGTCCTTATAAGTGGAGTTATTAGTAGTGAAATAAAGGAGTTGAAATAAGATGCTTATCTAAGTTAGATGATGGTAGCTTGCTTCCCTCTTTTTCCTTCTTTTATGATTTTTCCGATTATATTATTTGATCTTGCGATTCCTTTTCAAAACTACAAGATGATAAATGGGCAACAAGTCCTTGGAAATGTGGTAAGGGTCCAAGGTGATAACAGCTACAATTTATTTTTATAAGTCCACAAGTGGAAATGATTTCAAGACCTGGGATCGAGATGGCCCAATGTTGGAATTCTGTATAATGTGGTCCCCAGATTTGAAGCCTATAAAGATTTGTTGTTATTAACTCCTTATCCCATTAATATTCTTTATAAAAATGGTATGAATATATTATAATTACAATTAAACATATTAAAGTTCAATAATTAACATCAATATAAAATATAATGAATATTTAAATTTTTACCTTTTTGAAGGCACTTTCCTTAGATAACCAAATTAATTTCCCTATTGGTGGAGGCATAATCAATCTCTAAGTCTTATTTATTCTTCTTAGAAAACTTATAAAATGTAATTCACAAATAATCAAATAATAAATATATACATCAATTCTCTGTAAAATAGAAATAATGAATAAAGAGAAATAAACAAAAAAAAATAATTTAAAAATAAATAACTGATATTTTGTAATGATCATCAGTACTACTGATGATTAAAAATACAAAAAAAACTAGAAAAAATTAGTTCTAAAATAACTTTTTGACTCTCCCTTTTAGCGGTAATGATTCTTCATCTGATATCTCCCCCTGTTTGTTGATTTCCGCATGATTCTGTTGATAATCTTCATCCTGTTGTTGAATATGTTGATTCTGTTGGGTCTGTTAATGTTGTCAGAAATAAGGATTTCGTAAGAGATATCTGGGAACATCAACCCATTTTCGGAAGCTGTGAGTAGTGAGCCTGTATGACACCTTCCCTTTCATTGATTGGGTACTTGGCTATGTCTTATGCGAGTGTTCAGTTGTATACTTTAGTAATCACATAAGGTCCCTTAAATCTAGGTTTAAACTTGTTCATTACGATGTAAGAGGGAGCCTAGCGGATAGCAAAGGAGAGACCCCACACAGAAAAGATCATTAACTAAGATATGAAATTTACAAGGAAGAGAAGGAGATATAAAAGGATAGAGAACTGAGAGAGAGAGAGAGAGAAAAAAAAAAAAAGGGAAATATGTAAGGCAGATGAGATCAGATCAGATCAAGAAGAATCTATTTGGCGCCCTCGTTTTTGAGGGGAATTTTCTTTTTTACTTTCTTTATATTACTTATTAATTTATTTTTAATTACAATTCTATTACGCAAGGTCTATATAATTCAATTCAACTCCTTTATTCAGTTTTTACAACGTACGAAGAAGTTCGCCGGTAGTTGAAGCTGAATAGACCTTCCCTAAGGCCAGTCCTATTTTATGGGACCGGGCTGTGTGGTGAAATGATGTTAACACTTTTATAAAATTATATTTATTTTTAAGAAATTCATAGTAGAAAATAAACTAACAACTTAAATGTTTCCTTTCTGAAACTTTTCAAATCTATTTATAAAATATACTCAATCCTAGAATATGATTGTAGAAAAGAAAAACTAAACTTAAATTTTTCATGATTTTCAATTTATGGTAATTCTACTATCTATTAGTTCGTAGGTTAATAGGGTAAATAGGGAGGGACACAATAAGCTCTAATTATAGAGTATTACAAAGTGTTCCAATTTTTCAATTTATTTGTATGGGTCTTGACTAAGCATAAGAAGCCCTAAAGAAAAATACTATCATTAATCTTATTTCTTCTTAACTATTTATAAGTAATAAATTAATATATCATGTGTTCCTAAACAACTAAACAATAAAATAGTAAATAAGGCCTAATAAATAATAATAATTCCGTCTCATAAATAATAATACCTAAAAATCCCTAACCATAAACAAAAATAATAAATACTCTTAATAAGGAAAAAATAATAATAAAAAAAATTCCTTTCATATATACCTTACAAGGCTTCTTTCTTTACTATAATGGGCCACTGTTCGAGTATGAGATCAGGATTTACCTGTTTATTTCATTTATATGACCTGTTTATTTCATTTATATTAAAAAAAAAAATTTAGTAAGATACAGACATAAATATAAATGAAAACAATAGAATAAGGTTAATGAAATTTGGATAAGAAATTATTTTATAATGAATAAGTCTGACTCATAGTTCCCTTTATATGTTTCCCCACTAAATGTATAGTTTTCCCCTAAATTAAATCCAAATTTCGCAACCCCATTGCATTGCTTTTTACAGTTTTTAACTCAAAAATCCTCTTCTTCCTTTAACAAAACTTCCTTTTTTCTGTCGTGTATTTTCCCACTAATAATAGTGGAATAAAAAGTTTCTAATTAAGAATCCTTTGTCTTGGGAAGGCTCCATATTCGGTGAGTTTCCTAATTGTTGCAATTTGTAGTTTGATATTGCTATTATACCACGAAGAGCATTAATCCGGTCGTGTCTAGTATGGTTTCTAGACACAGCACTTGAGACCAAATTGTCGACTCCCTTCCTCTATGGCACGTTGCACAATGGGGGACAAGTCTGAAGTCCCTTCTTGTAAGAAGGACTGACGAAGTCCTTGAATAGGTTCATTAACTGTAACGTTTTGAGAGATTGTGTGAGGAGGTCTTGTTCCGAGCAGAATGGGAATATTCACGGGGAGTGCTGCTATTTGTCTATTAACAGACTGGGCAGTACGTTCGTTTTCATTTTCATGGTTTGATTCAACAGCAGAGGAAGAGACCCAAGGGACTGGTTGAATAATTATATTATTGGACGGAAATTCCGAAAGTTGTTCACGACTGGGTTCTTGCCTTTGAGGAATCGAAACTGATCGAGTATTACTTTCGGATGGTGGCACTTGTACTCGTTCTATATGTGCTGGTTGAGGTCTGGAGTTTCTGTTGGTTTCTCTCGGATTTTCTTGAAACACTCGACGGTATGCGAGGACGAAACTTCTCATGAAGTCGGCACTGCCATGAAGCCCATCAGGCATAATATTAAGATTAAGTGCCAATGACTGGGATTGCATAAATCGAACGTGTGGTGGGATCCAACCTCGCTCCCTTCTTCCTCTACGATCCCGACCAGATAAATGGAAATGTCTGTTTATAGCATAATTCGCCTTAAGTACTTGTTTATTAGTCCAGTGATAGTCATCAGTCTCGAGCTCTATAAAACGGGTATAAGCCCTCACGGCAAAATCTCTCATACAGTGAGGGTTTAAATCTAGATCGTCCTGCAGGAAATGTCGATGCGATTCACCCAGAGTTTGTACTAATCTTTTCTGATTGAATCGATACATGTCTTTTATGGCGGGTAACACAAGGAATATGGCACAATGTCTATTTTTCGACCTCACATGGGTCTTTATTTCCTCCATTATCTGTGGGACCTCAGTTAGTGAGAAGTCCCCATTTGGGGCGAACACGGTAACTCGTCGACCAGCCTCCTCTATATTAACCCGCCTCCAAGCTAAAGGTGTTAATGCCCACAATAAAACAATTTTGGTCTCTGGGGTCATGTGTTCTTGGACTACCCGGGTACAACTCCTTAAGGGTCGTCCTGGGTAACTATCTATAGTTATTTCTTCTCCTAATTCATCACGGATATAATCTCTGATTTGATCAAACCTGGCTACTTCTGAGGCTCCGACGATCAGTATCATTGTTGGAACAATTTGTTTTTAACCTGGTTAGTATAAGGAAAGGGGATATGGTTCAAGGATTAGTACAATAAAATAAATAAATAAACATATAAATATAGTAAATATAAATAATTCATAATCTAACAAATACAACTTATTTTTGTTTTATTATTTTCCTTTTTTTAATTGATATTCTAACGCGGTCTTTAATACATTAGGATAAGTTGGTACATCTCTGCGGGATCTCGTAAAAGGTCTATTTATCTCGCGATTTTCCTCGGTACCATTATTATAAGAATTGTCAATTTCATTATCATAAAAATAAATATCATCTTCTATGAATTCACCCATGATAGAATCATCGCTGGATAAATCTGAATAATTTTTTAATTCAACTTCGATAATACTATAATTGAGTTTATTCATTTCTAACAATCTCGGATTAGGTGAAAAAGACTTGGAAAATCCAGAAAAAGAATTTGTATTCTCTGAATCATTAGTTACGTTTGATCTATTCTTTGTATGACTATTATTATTAGAATTAGCAGACTCGCCTAACAAATTATCTATAAATGACATTCCTGCATATGAAACAGGGATGGAATTTTAAACTAAAATTTGAGTCAAGATCAAAACTATTAGGAAAATCTAAACTACCTCGATTTTTTTCAGTACTACAGGAACTACTCGTATCTTCCATACTAGAGCGGGAGGAAGTCCTGACACCACCATAGTGTCTGGCGTTTAATATGTGTTGTCCTTGAGGTGACTGAGTGTAAATAATGGAATCATGCATTAGTATATTAGTAGACCTAGTAGGAGTAATAGTAGAAGCAGCAAAACCCAAAAATGAAAATTCCCCACCACTAATATTTGAATTATCAATCATCAATGTTACTACCGCACTTATCTACTTCTACTGGCAACTGGTTAAGTTCTACAAGTTGTTCCAATAAGTTAGGTAACCTATTATAAACTTCCACAGGTAAAGGATTACCACCAGAGAATCCCAAAAAGTCATCCTCTTCCTCGTTTTCCTCTATCTCTACTCCATCCAACATATCAGTACTACTATAACTACTTCTTTCCCCACTATTTAAATCTTGATCTCCAGAAATACTACTAACTTCTTCAATAATACTATTTTCTACCTCCTTACCTGTTTCAGCATCTTCAAAGAAATAATGTCTAAAAGTTTGGTTCCGTAATAAGTATGAAGGTACACTTACCCATTTCCTCAAGTGGCTATAATGTACTTTTTCCTGTTCTTTCTTACCTGAGTGTGTCCTCTCAATTTTGTATGTTAACTCATTTTCATTGGCTTGTACTATCATGTACGGGCCTTCCCATTTATTCTGAAATTTATTTCTGGTACTATGTCCTTTGAAAATCACCTTCTTAGCAACTTTATCACCGATCTTGTAAGGTTTAAAATTTAAACTGCCTGAATCCCAATATTTAGGGAAAGCATTCACTGATAAATCATGGGTTTTTTTTAATAGGAAATCTGAAGGTGAAGTCCCTAATGCACTATGATAAGTGTTGTTATAAATTAACATCGAAGATGGTATTTCTGAATCCACAATTAGTTGGATTCTCTAAGGCTGAGACATTTTAACAATTGAATGAGACTACGGTTAAATCTCTCACAAATGCCATTACTTGAAGGATGTAATGGTGAGGTTTTAACATGTTTGATATTGAATTCTTGTAAAACAGTTTGGAATTCAGAAGAAATAAATTCAGCTCCATTATCAGTTAATACTCGAAGTGGTACTCTTGGTAAAAATGTCATTATCCTGTGTTTCAACATGGAAGCTACGGTATTCCCCTTTTTGTCTTTAATAGGTATCACTGCAGCCCACTTGGAAAAGTGGTCTATAAAAACAATACAATATTTATATCCAGAGTTGGTAAGAGGAAACTGTATAAGATCCAT